>JAKSZT010054203.1:531863-569568 GCA_026826555.1 Tolypeutes matacus
ATCTCAAGCCCTCTATGATTTCCACTTCTTTTGAGAGCACATATAGGATTGAATTTCTGCATTCTGTTGTAAATGTAGTCAGTTCTTTGGAGAAGAAATTTGGGACTTTCAGTTTTACAGCCTGCTTCCTGCCACCCCACCTCCCAGGCAAAATATGTGCGCTCTGACTCTGGGGATGGGAATAATGGCACACCTCTCTGAGTTACACACCTGATTTTGGAGAAATCAGGTGGAGAAAGCACAGTATATTGAATTTTTCTTTGGCCCATTCGAGGGGCCAGTACAATGGTGGTCAACACTCAATTATGATCAATGATGGCCACACCCAAATACAGCCACTACTTCATGAGTTCCCATTTCTCCCAGACTTAGGAGACCCTTTCTGATCCCTGTGCCCTGGGTTAACACCCTCATTTGTGTCGTGTGTGAACCCTGGAATGTATAATCTTTCTAACCCATTGCTGTGTGTTTAAGCCATTTGTATGTAGGACATTTTGGTCAGATTCAGATAAGGGACTTTTCAATTAGGTCACTTTATGTTACATTGCTTTACTTTATTTAAGGCCTCATTAGATTTTGGGCACCAGGATGGACCACAATCGTTCTGCTGAAGCCCTATATACATGGAACACACAGAGAAAGAGTGCTGCCATATTTACCCTGCCATGTGGGAGTGGGTACCAGGATCTCCTAGAGCTGTGGAGAGACACAGAATCCCTGAGAGTCTGAGGGAGATACCAGAACCTGCAGTCATGGAGTAGCTTGAAGCTGAAGACATCCAAGAGGGAGGATAAGGGATATGTGTGAGCAATTGTGTCTGTTGTCCCACTGCTGAGCAGAGGGAGAAAGTGTGTTTGGAGGAGAAGGCAGAGAGAGACAGGCAGGCACAACATTTTGTCTTGGCTGGAGCCAGAAGCAGCAGACCTAAGTCAAGATGGCATTTTTGATGATGTCTTGATTTGGACATTTTCACAGCCTCAGAACTGTAAGCTTTAACTGTAATAAATTCCAATAAAAGCCAAACTATTTCTGCTTTTTTGCATTAGCAGCAGTTGGCAAACCAAACAGCTAGGGACATGGGAATGGTGAGCTTCCCTGTTCCCAATTGTCTGTGTGATGCTGCTGCCCTTTGAATTCACCTGTAAACTGTGGGTGTCTCCAGACTAGGTCAGAATGAGTTTTGGTTAAATGGAGTAGAAATTGCTCTTGGCCAGCAAGGCCTGCAAGACAGGAAGTTGGGCAGTGTGGTCTTCACACAGTCGCATCCAAGCTCCTCATGCTGCCTGCTCCATCTTGCTGAGGGAAGCCTCCCCCATCTAGGCCACTTGGGAGGTGGCCGATAGAAGTGAGCACTTTTCCTTTACAGGTAAGTGTATTTGCAAAGGGTGGGGGAAGTGCCCCCACCCACTAATGTTGCAGATACAAATCAATATCTTCAAATGAACGACTATGTATGATTTCATTGTGTACTATTTTCATAATTTCTTTAAAATTATATCCAAAATATCGGTGCAAATAAAATAAAAATAATTTCTATCTGTTAGGGCAAACAGCCAAATTCTTTCTCTAGCCTCAACCCTCATTCCTCCTCCCTCAAAATGTATCTGCATTGGCAGATTCTTTTGGGTACACATTTCTGTTTGAAAATACATGCATTCTCTTGTTTCATCCATCCCACAATCTATCACATTTGAAAAAAATATTGCAGAACAACTTAAGTATATAAATAAGTTTTCTAACTTCTTAAAATACTTGAGATTAGGAATATATTATCTAATTATGAAAGGATTATTTCTGATTTAAAATAACAAAAAAAATGGAGTTAAGTAAAAAGCAGGCCACTGTATTTCAGTGCCTGTTAATCTTGAATCATAATCAGAATGAGGTGAAGAAACTGGAAAAATATCAATGGTTGGGGTGCTTTGTAAGAAAATGCTATGAAAATGGGCAGCATTATTTTTAATATGGTTATTTTTAAAATGCTTACCAAGAATGTAATGGATTGAAGAACAAGTGAAAACAAACAGGATAATTTGAACTAACTGGAAAGCCCATCTTTACATAAACTAAGAGAAATCTCGAATTTTGATGCATAAATAAGTGGTAAAAATTTGAACACAGATGAGTGTGAAAGAAGCTGTGGGAGGAGCAGATCTCAGAACAAACTGCAAGTGCACTTTTCCAAGAGGAGAAAGACATCCTGAATTGCACAGTCACAGCCACTTCCTTAAAAGATTGGCATAAGTTGCACACACTGGAGGTGGAGATTCTTTGGAGATTCACATTCATTACATTCACAGGGTTTCTCTCCAGTATGAATATTGTAATGTTTAATGAGATAATGCCTCTGAATGAAGGCTATTCCACATTCCTTACATATACAGGGTTTCCTTCCACTATGAATTTTCTCATGGTCAGTGAGATTTGATTTGCTACTGAAGGCTTTCCTACATTCCTTACATATACAGGGTTTTTCTCCAGGTTGTCTACTCTGCTGTGTAATGAGGCTTGATTTCTGAATGAAAGCTTTCCCACATCCATCACATTCATAGGTTTTCTCTCCAGTATGTATTTTCAGATGGTTAATGAGGCTTTCCTTCTCGTTGGAGGCTTTTCCACATTCATTGAATATATAACGTTTTTCTCCAGAATGAATGCTCTGATGTTTAATGAAGTATTGCTTTTGGCTGAAGGCTTTTCTGCATTCTTCACATTCATTTTGTTTCTGTCCACTATGAGTTTTTCTCATGTTCCATGAGATATGATTTGTACCTAAAGGCTGTTTCACATGCCATACATGCATAGGGTTTCTTTGCACTAGGAAACCTCTTGTACCTGAGATTTGACATTTGAATTAAAGCTTTCCCACGTATATATAATTTCTCTTCAGTAAGAATATTCTGATGTTTAAAGAGGTTTTCTGTTAGGTTGAAAGCTTTCCCACATGTATAACATTTCTATGCTTGTTCCCCTGTATGGCTTTTAAAATGATGAGTAAAAAAATGACTGTAAGGAGCAGAGTAAAATCAGGACATTCATATGGTTTATCACTAGTTTGAATTTTCTCACATTCCATGAGGTTTTGTTTCAGATGGAAACATCCCCATGTTCCTTACAATACTAATTAATGTTTGAATATTTCATGCTCAATGAGATTTAATGCCTGGATGAAGGATTTCCAATATTCCTTACATACACAGGGTTTTACTCCTGCATGTTTCTTTGATGTAACTCTAGCTTTCCCAAATTCATGGAATCCCAAATGGTTTCTCTGAAGGATTCATTGGTATCCCATGAGGTTAAATTTCCAAGAAAACTTCACACTCATTACACTTAAAGGGAGGACCCCCATGTGGGTCACACCTTCAAAACACATTGTCTTCATTCTTTTACCTTACATAGATTCCCTCATGCTTAGGTAAGCCTGAAGCAAATTCCTCCAAAGTGAATTTACATTCATATAAGTTGTATTTTGAGGAAACAATGCTTGCAGTTAGAGAACATATTTTCCCAGCTTCTTACATTCTCTGCCTTCATCTTATGTCTGTACTGTTGTGGAAGTGGATATAGCTTCACTCACAAGACTTTTGCTACAAACACATTTCTGTTTGTAAATACATGCATTCTCTAATTTCATCCATCCCACACTCTATCACATATGAGAAAAAGTTTGGTTTCCACTAATGTAGGGGATTTATTTATTTAATTGTTCTGTCACTGATTGCCAAAATTTGCTGCCTGGAAGCGTAGAAAGTTGATTCTGAGACATGCTCAAAATCTTCCATTGCAAATCTGTAATTTCAATAGATAAATTTTTGTGAAAACCTATTAAAAGATTTTTTATTTTTTCTCATTCATAATGGGAATCATTGAATGGGAGAGGAGTGATACAAAAAGCACTTTCATCCCAATCACACTTCAAACCTTGTTTTAAATTTAGATTATAAACCTGATCTCCCATTTGTGTAACAGCCATCTCTAAGTCATTAAACCTATTGTTAATCTGCTCTCAGTATATGACTGACTATGCATAACTCACTAGCATTGTGATGACAATTTCTACCATATTGTTGTGCTTGGATATTCACATGTAAAGCAGTTCCTGTCACAGCAGCAGCTGTAATAACACCTATAAGCCCTAATAGAGCAGTTATAATTAATCAATTAAACATTTGGTTCTTTTTAAATAATGATTTAGAAAGTGCCAAAGGATTTGGTTCTCAGGGAAGACTGTAAGCAGTGATTCATGTGAATCAGAAGCCATATTCCATGACACCCACAACCTATTTGAACCATAGTAGAAAGCTCCTGTAAAACAGACTTTGATACACAAGTGTAAAGGGAGCAATTACTGCAGAAAAACCATGTTTGATTAGTGCTCGTTTTTCCTACTATAAAAACAATGAGATCCTGTACACTTACTTTAAGAAATTAAGTGAATTTTCTTTTATAACTGGTAATATTAGTTTTTACTGCCTTGTCATTCAATAATTGGGCTAGTTCCCAAAAATATTTTCCACAAATAATTTTTAGTTTTGTTAAGTTAATGTCCCATAGTTGTGGCATAAATCTTCCCTGAGGAGTCCAATTTAGTGATGTATTTATACTTATGTGTCCCCAAAATTCTAAAAATAATGATAGCTCTCATTACTGGTTTATGTTGAATTACTAATTTTTCAACTTATGTTTGTGTTTACATTAGGTTTCAGTATCCATATAAGGGCCCAATTCTTTGCAATTCTATAGGAATTGTTAAAGTGCACAACCTCAGATGAAACATGGTATGTATGCCATTTATCACTTTGTACTATGATTTTGGGACTGTATACATGGATCAGTGGATCCTATGCAGTTAGGTCATTCAAGAAAAGGCAAGGTTAAATTTTCAATCAATATCCCTTTCTCATCAGGTTTTAGAGGAAGGCAAGAATCAATGGGAGATGTTTATGTGGGATGTGGTGGGAGGTGTGGGAGGTGGGCAACATGGGAATCCCAGTGGGTTCTGTGTAATATTTTAGGTAATCTAAGCACCTCTTAAAATATATTTACATATATATAAACAACATTTTTGTAAACAAATGCACATATATGCATATATATTTATATATCACTTTATAAATATTGGTATGTATTGTGAAAATTTTGATTTTTACCCACAATAAAAAAATTAATGAAAAAAAATAAAAGTAAAAATAAAATGAAAAATAAAAAAATAAAAAAAAGAATCAATGGGCTCAGGAAAATTAAAAGACTGATTAATATAAACCAGGTAGGATTTGTCCCCTCAAGTCAACAATTCTAAAAGTGGTGAATTAGTAATATAAGCCCAAAATGTATAATTATGTGAAAGGGTACTACTTACTGCTGTGGTTGTCAATGTAAGCATAGCAAGGAATAACTGTTAGAGTGACATTCTGTCTTTTAGAAATTACCATCTTTTCTGCACTTTGTGTCAGCTTCTTTGGCTTGCTTATGTCTAGGTTTCAGACATCTGGACAGGACTCAAATCTGTTACCTGTAATGATAACAGCAAAACCTTGACCCTATATCCTGACTTAACTTTGGCCTTATTCCATTGATTATTATTTTTATGCTTTCAGTAATCTAGGTGTCCAATATTTTTTCCGTATTATTGCCTGATTTTTGCCAGAAATGTTCTGCTGCTAATGTATATGATTCTGACTTTTGGCTTAAATAATTTATTGTAAATAATGCTTGATATAATTGTTCTTTCTTGCACCTCAACATTTCTGCTTTTTTGTTTTTGTAGAATTTATAGACATTTTACTTAATTTTTTATGATAAGTATGCATACATTCACAGGCTTAATAAATCAGGGGATACACTGATATGCTTGGCTTATTTTTGGCTAGAGACCTGGATAGATACAAGATAAATGTTAATATATATTTAGTTTACTAGGCTTATATTGACAATTAGGGGGAGAAACAAATAACATAACTAAGCAAAGATTAAGTCAATATTGAACAAAGTTACAGAATGACAGATAATAGAGCAGTTTTATATATATACTTATCAATATTTAGCATTTAGATGGGAAGTGTTGATTTAGCAACTGATGCTAGAGTTTTGGTTGACTGTGTTTAGGATTAATGAATTTGATAGTATAGAGGCCAACTTGTGTGTAATTTGCTAATTCCTGAGGAAGGGGCCAGCCTCCTGAGGAAGGAACACAACACTCCCTGGGCAGTACATTTTAAAGTATATGCATCAATCCCTGGGAGAGTGGTCAGCTCCCAGAAGAAGGAATACAACACCTGTTGAAATACACTTTTTTTTTATTTTTTACAAAACATCCTTGATGTGCTTACTATTTTAATTTCCAATATTTTTCCTGAAAAGTGAAAAGAGTTTACTAGCAAGGCATTGGTTTGTTGAGTAACGAAGTTTTCTGCTTGATGCTTTACTTTTAGGCTTGAACAATACTTACTAAACACTTAAAAAAAAAAGATATTTAATTTCAGGACTGTTCAAATTTAAAACAAAAGATTTATATATATACTTAATAAAATACCTTTATGTGTAACAAACAAGTTTTTAAATTATTTGTTTCTGCAATGTACTGTATTGAAGTTTTGATTAGTATTTAAGTATATTAAACATAATTCATAACTAGAGCAGATTATACAACAACAGACATCCAATGAATAAACTTTTATTTCTTAAGCATTTATCATTCTTAGCAGCATGATAAGAATGTCCTCAATTTTTTTTATTTTGTATAGTTTGAGGCACAGGAAAAAAAAATTAGTATTTATTTTTGGGTTGTGGGGTAATACATTAACTTGTAATTTCAATACATACATTGGTTTTGTTGTTAACATTATAATTAAAAGTGGGGCTGTTGCTTACTGTGTTGAATATAAACTTGATTTATTGTTGGCTATTTTACAGGAAGGGGAATGTGGGCTGGCTTGACTTGTTTAAGAAAATATTAAAGAAAGCTTAAGCAAGATTTAAAACAAAGTGATAGTGACATAAGTGGATATTACTTTTTTTGCTACAAACTAGCAATATTTGGAACCACTGCATGGTGCAGTGGTGATATATTATTTTACTCTAATTTACTGTTATGGACTACCCTGGCAGCATTTAATGGCTGTTTTCTTCTTGTAGTTATGACTAAAAACTATGACTAATAACATTATATTTTATTTACTATTATATTGAAACATGATTATATTTTCAGGAATTTTATACACTTTTAAAGTATTCATTTGAACTTTTTATTCATATAACTTTAATTATTATAAAATTAGAAAATTTCTTTTAATTATACAACAGTTTTAAATACATCATTCAACTGATATCACATGAACTTAACTATTATTAGTATTTTACTTGTTTTTTAGGTAAAAGACCAAGTTATTTCTGACAGTTTGAAATAAAAGCTATCTTTAAGGAATTGACTTTGAGAAAACATGATCAAACATTGTGTTCTTTTTAAAAGTGATAAGACCTGTATCTTCATGGAAAACATAAAGTTAATGTACAAGAAGCTATTTTGATAAAACAGACTTTCTTTATTACATACTGATTTTTGAGGAGAAAAACTTTTAAAATTTACTAAAACAGACTACTGACTTGAGAAATTTGTGAAAGAATAAAACTTTAAGTTTATATTATTACATTGTTTGACATTAAAGCTTTTAAATTTTTATAGATTGCTTAAATTTTACTTAGCTTTGACCACAAAAATTCCCTTTTCAAAGCCTTTTGCACTTTTATATTTTTCAGGTTTTGTCCCACATTTTACTTTGTTTTAATAACTAGTTATTTTATCTTAGGAAACAATGACTTTCTTTTGTTTAATAATAAAAGCACATTCTATATATTTTCCATACTTCAGTTATGACAATGATTTTGGAAACTTCTTACAAGCAAACTTCTGACAACTTATAATTACCTACAACATTAAACAAACTTCTTAGAAAAATGATTTAATTTGAGTATAACTATTTTTTTTATTATTTTAAACTAATATCCATATTTATTTATTAATATAAGTGCTTATATAATTTTTGGCCATTTGAATAGATCTCTTATAATAATCTTCATTTATGAATTTAATATTACCATCCTGAGGTATCAAAATATATGCTGACACTGAACAAACAGACATATACAAAAAGAATTATGACACACTAACAGAAACATAAAGCTTACTAATTTGACACATAATTTTCACTCCCTTAAATGGCTGTCTTCAAGCCATCCATCATTTCACATATTTGATTTTACTGTGTTTAAGATTTTTTTCTGGAATCTCAGTTACTGTAATATAAAAGCTTGTTCTTTGAAACCGGCCAGTCCAACTTAAACAGCATAAATATAGTTAAGCTCAAACTTAGCAGTTTATACAGATATTCAACATGTATCTTTTGGATTACTACTCTTTAGGAGTACACTTAGGCTCAAAGTTCAGATTTCTGTGATAGGCCTTTTAATTCCTGTTCTTAATTTTGGGCATACACAGTGAAGGACTAATAAACTTCCTTTCAGTTGAGAAAGGAGCAAAAGCTCTGCTGCTTTTGGTAGCTGCCTTAAGTTCTGTTACAGGCTGGAGTGAACTGCTCTGTTGCTGACTAGGTAAATTTGAGCAAGGCTGGAAAATGTGCTCATACTCTTTGTCTGAGTGCTTTGAGCAAGGCCCCTTGGAAGTTTCCTGACTTATTAATGAGACTACCATTTCTATGATATTTAGAGTGGCAATTCTTGGCCCAGTGTAACCCTTTTAGGCATTTCAGACACACATGACTTGGTATTGATTTATTATTGCCACTAAATGGTGCTTTTACACTAGTTTTGGCCTGGCAATCTTCTTTTATACCACCTGGTTTCCCACATTTAAAGCAATTTAAATTATTAATCATAGGACCTCATCCCTTTAGAACAGTTGCAAAAAGGTTCATGTTATAGGTATTAGGCCGAATATTTTGGCATATTTTTATATAATACTGTAAAGTTCTTCCATTTGCCTTTATCAGACATAAAGTTTTTTACACTCACTGTTAGCATTATGGAAGGCTAACAGTAGAATAAGCATTTCTTTAAGATAAGATTGAGTTACTGTCTTGTTGACTACATCTGCCAGCCTTGCTACAAATTCAGCATAGGGTCTGGCAGTTCCTCGAAATTTTTTTGAAAATGATTGTTCAGTGTGTCCAGGTGTGGAGATTCATTGCCAGGCACCTAAGCAGCACAATCGCACTTGTACAATGGCAATATCATCATATTGAGCTTGGCGAGGAATCCCCGCCCATTGACCTGTTCCTAATATTTGTTCAGCAGTAATAGGCATTGGTGGATTTTTGCTGTTGATTTCATCATGCTACAATATTAGCTTCATCAGCTCACCAAGTTTTAAATTTTAAAATTTCTGCTGAATTCTGAACTAACAAATTCCATTCCCAGCGTATTAATCTGTTTGCTTGTGCCATTCCTTGCACCAATTCTTGAGCATAAGGAAAATTGACACCATATTGAGTGCATGCTTGTTTTAATTCTTTGATTGCTTTAAAAGGAATAGGAGCATGCTCATATTGTACACCCCTTGGGGACTGTTACCATCTACTGGAATTTGAGTTATTGTTACTGGAAAGGTAAAAATAAAATTGCATAGACTCTGAATTTCTTTCTCTACTTCCCTGTGCTATACTTTTCAAAATTGAAGAAGATGTTGCTGGCACAAAAACAGAAACTGTTGGAGGGTCATCAAATGTAAAAAATGGATCAGTAGATACCTTAGGAGGCACAGACGCTGGTTCAAAAGACAATAAATCATCATTTGGTGCGGACGGTTTAACAACCACTGGAAAAATTTCATAAACTTCCTTTTCATTTTTTTTTTCTTTTTATTAGACATGAGTTTCTCTGTTTTTGCCTGTTCATTAATTTTTTATTTATATTTTCACTAATATCATTATTAAATTTTTCTGCAACTGTGTTTGCAATAGCAGTATTCATTTTAATATCTTCATCTGACTGTAATGGTTCAAAAGCAACAGAAATAAGACTATAGAAAGACCATACATATAATGTTTCTGTACAATAGAAAATAGTTTTAGTAACTCTAGGTTCATCACAGATACCCCTGTATTCTTTACACGGTCTTCAAAACTTGGGAATATTCCTCTAACCGAGTTGACTGATTACCTGTTACCCTTACAATCAAGATTATTTGACTCACCAGCAGAATGCAAGGATGGTCCAACCCAGCAGTCCTTGTTTCCATGGCACTGATGCAGAGAAAAGACTAATGGTGCCCAGGTTGAATGCCATATGAGGTAGATGGTGCCAAGAATGATTCAAAGAAAGATTGGGATAGGTAGAATTGACTGCATGTGAAATGCTGGCAAGTTTCTTTAAGCTGAAGCTGCTTTTTATACTACAAAGATGATAACAAAACTAGGGCATCCTTCACTAGTTCCTCTGCTTGGTACGTGAGAGCGCTGCCTGTTTCTGTGTTCCCAGACAATCTTTCTTGGGAATTCAGACAATAACCCCTTAGTGGTGTGTTCTTTCCACTCTGCCTCCTCCCATTGATGTCTGCAGCATGCATTGTTCTTGGAGACATTTACTAATGTTTCTCTGCCAGCAAGCATGCTTTTTAAATGCTTAACCCTTTAAGCTCTGGCTCTCAGCATCTTTTTCAACATCCAAGGAAGAAATAAAACGGGCTAAAAAGCACATGAGAAAATGCTCGGCATCGCTTGCTATCAGGGAATTGCAAATCAAAACTACAATGAGATACCATCTTACATGAGAATGGCAGCTATTAACAAAATAGCTGACTCTAAGTGTTGGAGAGGATGTGGAGGATAGGAACCCTCTTCCACTGCTGGAGGGATTGTGCAATGGCCCAGCCACTGTGGAGGACAGTTTGGCGGTTCCTCAGAAAACTAACAATAGATCTTCCATATGATATAGCAATTCCACTGCTGGTTATATACCCAGAAAGACTGAAAGCAAAGATACGAACAGATATACACACACCAAAGTTCATAGGAGCATTGTTCACCATTGCCAAAAGTTGGAATCAGCCCCAGTGCCATCAATAGATGAATAGATAAGCAAAATATGGTACATACATACAATGGAATATTACTCTGCTTTAAGAAGGAATAAAGTGCTAACACACGGAATAACGTGGATGAATCTTGAAGAGCTTATGTTGAGTGAAGCAAGCCAGGCATTGAAAGATAAACCGTATGTGATCTCACAGATTTGAACTGAGGAAAGTGAGCAGTCTCTGAGAACCATTGTCTGAAAGATAGGAAAACAAGGGAGAGAAAGAGAAGAGTGGTTGTGAGCCATCACCCAAATGGACATATTCTATGGTAAAAGATAGAGTATAGTTTCATACTGAAGGATAGGACAGATGGGTAGTGACATTACTGGGTTTGTTGGTGCAGGTTTCACAGGTGTGTAGATTAGGAAGGGCAGGTTGGAATACGAGGGCATGTATCTATGAATCTTGTCACTCCATGAGTCAAGACAGGGGAGTTTCATATGCCCAAGGGGGATGGGGAGGAAGGAACAGTTAAGATAAAATGGGTATTTAGGGGTCATAAGAAAGGATTTTCATTACCTTACAGTAATGGACATAGGACATGGTAAATATCGAAAATTATTAAACTGTACCATTTAATTGCAAACTATGCTGTAAATCACTGACAATGTTTAGTTGCTATATTTTACTATCCGTATAACAGTTATAACAATGCTAACATCCATTTAAATAGGTTTTAATATGGGGTGGGGAAGGGGGGAGAGAGTTTGGAAATGTGGGAGTCTCTAGTATTCCGTATGTGACTTTGCTGGGACATAAAAGTTCTTTGAATATTAAATGAAAAATTGGGAGACACTGGGGAATGAGAGGGGGGTGGTGTCACATTACACTAGATATCTGATCATACAGTGATAAAAGAAAAAAAGAATAATTTTTTTTAAAAGGAATTTTATTCTGTTTTTTTTCCCCCATTTTTTTGAATGGCCCAATTTGCAAATTATATTTTATTTTTAGTTTAGTGTTTTTTTCTTGTGAGTTTCCTTGTACTTATCCCTTCAATTTAAGGTTATCATTATTTTTACTTTTTCCTATTAAATGTATTTGGTTATTATATGGGCTTCATGTTCAAGGAAGGTTTAGATCACAGAAGGGTTACAATGGGGGCTGCAGATGATCATGGGTGGGGAGGGTATCTGGGATTGGGGATTCCTGGAAGTAAGTCCACCTGAATATGCATGAAAAATATATAAACTGTTCAAATGATCAAGGGATGGGGCATGTTCACAGTGGGTAGACAATCATTCAATAAATGAGGGAATCAGAATTCCCAGACTGGAGATCTCTGCCACATTCTCCAAGGGAGCAGCAACAATTTCCTGAGTGTAGGAGCAGTGTCTGGCAAAAGGCCCACTGATGGGTTCTTGTAATTGATGACAAACTTCTTCATGAGTCTTTGCTCTTGTAATTGAAACTTAGCCTACTGTTATGGGGTGCCTAAGGGTTGTGACCTGATAGGTTCTTTGTTGCTCTAATGTGGCCTCTCTCTAAGCCAAACTCAGCATATGAATGCATTACCTTCTATTCAACATGGGACATTACTCTGGGGATTAGCCTCCCTGGCAATGAGGGATTAATACCAAGTGCAATCTGGCAACGTGCCTGGAAAAAGGTTTTGAATAAAGGGGGAAAAGGTAAAGAGAAATGAGTTCTTGTGGCTATGAGACTTCAAAGAGAGTCAGGAGGTCATCCCAGAAATAACGCTTACACACACCTCAGTAGGATCCCACAGAACACCAAAGTGAATATCAAAGGGGCTCCTGAGGGGTCTGGAGACACCCAGGTCCTGCCTAAGTGGGGATAGCCACAGAGATTGATGCCTTATTAGTGGGGTCTACTTTGGAATCTCTGCTCCTGAGAGTGACAGAGTTAGACTCAAATAAGTTCTCCCTGCACATGGTCTATCAGTCCCTTCTATTCAAACCTATATGTGATGGTGGAGTTTTCAGTGTATTTCCAGAGACTGGAGCCTCTGACCTACCTATGTGCCCGCTGTGCCTGGAATCTCGGTGGAGCTGCAACTCCTACCCTATATCACAATGGGTTCATCTAAGTCACATGGCGAGGTGATGGCGATGGGCAGTGGCCATCCCAGGGAAGGGAGAGGGCCTACAGCTGCAGGCAGGATAATCCTATCCACTGTATCATTGGGATATAAGCTCTCTCTCACTTGGAGGTTGAGTGGATATCACCATCCCAGTCTCCTCAGGATGCGGGGGAAGAGCTATGGACTAGAGTGGACTTAATGGCATTCATTTGTAGACATATTATGATTCAAGCAATGGAAGAAATTATAACAGTGAGGTGAAGCCGGTCACCATTGGATGCCTTCAGGGTAGGGAGGGGAAGGGCAGTTGAAATACTGTGGCATTTTCGGGACTTGGGAGTTGTCCTGAGTGGCACTGCAGAAACGGATGAAGGCTACTTTACATCAGCATACACCATGCAGAACTGTGTGGGAGAGAGTATGGTCTACGATGTGAAATGTGTTATGTACTTGGTGACAAGGCCCCAGGATGGGTATATCGATTATGGGTGATGTGCCACACTTTTGAAGGATGTTTGTGTGGGATGATGTGGGACGTGTGGGAGGCGGGGATCTTGGGAAAACCTGTAATTTCTGTGTAATATTTATGTAATATAAGCACCTTTAAAAAATAAATATATTTAAAGAAATAACATTTATGTAAGCAAATGCACATATATGCATATATATTTGTATATCATTTAAAAATATTAATATGTACTGCGAAAAATTTTATTTTTACATACAATAAAAGAGAGAAAAATAAGAAAGAAAATGCTACAATAATGGGCAACATTATTTTTAAAATGGTAATTTTTAAAATGCTTACCCAGAATGTAATCAGTTGAAGAACCAGAGTAAACCACCAGGATAATTTGAAATAAGTGGAAAGTCCATCTTTAGAGAAAGAAAGAGAAATCTCGAATTTTGATGCATAAATTAGTGGTAACAAATTGAACACAGATGAGTGTGGAAGAAGATGTGGGAGGAGCATATCTCAGAACAAACTTCAACTGCAATTTTCCACGAGGAGAAATACATCCTGAATTGTACAGTCGCAACTGCTTATTTAAAAGATTGGCAACAAGTTGCACAGACTGGAGGTGGAGATTCTTTGGATATTCACATTCATTATATTCACAGGGTTTCTCTCCAGTATGAATATTGTAATGTTTAATGAGATACTGCCTCTGGATGAAGGCTATTCCACATTCCTTACATATACAGGTTTTCCATCCACTATGAATTTTCTCATGGTCAGTGAGATTTGATTTGCTACTGAAGGCTTTCCTGCATTCCTTTCATATATTGGCTTTCTCTTCAGTTTGTCTTCTCTGGTGTGTAATGAGGCTTGATTTCTCAATGAAAGCTTTCCCACATCCATCACATTCATAGCGTTTCTCTCCACTATGTATTCTCAGAGGGTTAATGAGGTTTTCCTTCTGGGTGAAGGTTTTTCCAAATTTATTGCATATAGAGGGTTTTTCTCCAGAGTGAATGCTCTGATGTTTCATGAAGTATTGTTTTTGGCTGAAGGCTTTTGTGCATTCTTTACATTCATTTTGTTTCTGTACACTATGAGTTTTTTCATGTTCTATGAGATATGATTTTTACCTAAGGATTTTTCACATGCCTTCCATGCTTAGGGTTTCTTTGCAGTAGGAAATCTCTTGTATCTGAGATTTGACATTTGAATTAAAGCTTTTCCACAGATATATGATTTCTTTTCAGTAAGAATTTTCTGATGAATAAAGAGGTTTTCTGTCAGATTGAATACTATCTCACATGTATTACATTTCTATGCTTGTTCCCTGTGTAGCTTTTAAAATGAGGAGTTAAAAAATGACTGTAAAGAGCAGAATACATTCAGGACTCACATATGATTTCTCTCTAGTTTGAATTTTCTCATATTCCATGAGGTTTTGTGTCGATGAAAGCATTCCCATGTTCATTACAATACTAACTAATGTATGACTATTTCATGCTCAATGAAATTTAACATCTGGCTGAAGTATTTCCAATATTCTTTACATACACATGGTTTCACTCCTGCATGTTTCTTTGATGTGACTCTAGGTTTCACAAATTCATGAACTCCCAAATGGTTTCTCTGAAGGATTAATTCTCAGGTATTCATGAGGCTGAATTTCCAAGAAAACTTCACAATAATTGTCCTTAAATGGGAGGACTGCCATGTGGGGCACCCTGGCAAAAGTCATTGTCTTCCTTCTTTATTCCTTACATAGATTCCCTCATGCATTGGTAAGCATGGTGCAAATTTCTCCAAAGTGAAGTTACATTCATAGAAGTGTTATGTTGAGGATACAAAGCTTGTGGTCAGAGAACATATTTTCCCAACTTTCTTACATTCTCTGCCTTCATCTTGAGTCTGTACTGTTGTGGAAGGGGATCAAGCTTCACACACAATCCTTTTGTTTGTAGTTCTTTCTGTTTCTTAATGTCCAATGCTTCTTCACAGTTTGTGGGGTGCAGCAAAAGCAGTGCTTAGAGAGAAATTTATAGCATTGAATGCATTCATTAGGAAAGAGCACAGATCCTATATCAATCATCTAAGCATCCAATTTAGGAAGTGCAACAATATCTCCTTTTTATTGTTACAATCATTCATGGCTCTTCTTGTTTCAAATGAGCATCACATCCAGATTGGTGACTTCATAACTAGGAAATGGGGAAGTGATACAGCACTTGGTCCATGATGGGGACAAAACAACATCCCATAAATCAACCCTGGAACATTCAGGCTTCTGAAGCTTAAGTAAGGTGCAGCTTCCAAACATGCACGAGTAAGTTGGAACCAGAACAAAGGCTAAAATGGCAACCCAGGAAATCCTGAATATTTTGTTTTTGACTGACTCTTTTTGTTCAATTTTTTTCCATTTATTTGGATGAGATGCACTTTTTAATATTCTTTAAAGTTTACCGGGGAAATTATAACACATTTGCTTGCCTTTCCAAATCTGCACTTATTATTTGTTATTGCCTTGCCTAATAATTTTTGAAAGCATTTTATAACCTGTATTAGTCAACCAAAGGCTGCTGATGCAAAATGTCAGAAATCTGTGGGTCTTTAAAAAGGGTATTTATTTGGGGTAGAAGCTTACAATTACCATACCATAAAGCATAAATTTCTTCCTTCCCCAAAGTCTGTGACCCCGTCTTGGAGTGAGAGAGCTGTCAATATTGGCCAGGGTTCAGGCTTCTTGGGTTCTCTCTTCACAGGTCTGCATTTCTCTCTGGGTTCAGCTCTTCTGTTTCCTCCACAAGATCAGGTGTAGACTATGAGGTTCTCTAAGCTTTGCCTCTCTCCACAAGTCCAGCTGTGAATTGTCAGGTGAATTAATTGTCTCTTTTCCCCTGGGCCTCCTGTCCTTGCTCATCAGAACTCCAACATCAAAAACTAATCTAGGTCTGTCCTTTGCCATGTCTTTTTATGTTTGAGACCCCAGCCACCAAGGGGCAGGGACCCAACGCCATACCGACTGTGACCCAGAAAATGCCCTTATCATAACTTAATCATGCCCAGATTAGCAGATCAGTTTACAAGCATAATCAATATCTATTATTGGAAATCATAACCATATCCAACTGCTACATATCCATTTACATATCTTATGCTATACATTATTTTATGCTGTATTTTAAACCTTTGTTGATGTCCCAGGCTACGGATATCTTTATTTCTTTATCCCTTCAGTAGTCATTTAGATATATGAATTTAATTAACAAATTAAAGATTCAATCCACCCTGAATCTTTAATCTTCTGAGATTATTTTCTTTCTGCCTGAAGAATATTCTTTTACCTTTCTTTTAAAGTGAGTTGCTGCTAGCAAACTTCATTAGTTTTTACTCATCTGTAAAAGTATTTATTTCACTTATTACTGAAGGACTGAGATGAATTAAATCTTAGTCCCTCTATGATCTCTACTGCTTTTGAGAGCAACCTTAGGGTGGAATTTCTCCATTCTGTTGTAAATGTCATCAGTTCTTTGGAGAAAAATTGGGGGCTTTCAGTTTTAAAGCCTGCTTCCTGTCACCCACACCCCAGGCAAAATCTGTGCGCTCTGGCTCTGGGGATGGGAATAATGGCACACCTCTCTGAGTTACACAACTGATTTTGGAGCTAAGATTTGGTGGAGAAAGCACATTATATTGAATTCTTCTTGGGCCCATTCTAGGGGCCAGTGCAATGTTGGTCAGCACACCATTTTGTTCAATGATGGCCATACCCAAAATACAGTCACTGCTTCATGAGTTCCCATTTCTCCCAGACTGAGGAGACTCCTCCTGATCCCTGTGCCCTGGGTTAATGCCGTTGTTTGTGTTTTGTGTGGACCCCAGAATGTATATTCTTACTAACCCATTGCTTTGTGTGTAAGCCTTTTTTATGTGGGATATTTTGGTTAGATTCAGATAAGGGACCTTTCAGTTAGGTGACTTTCTGTTAGATTGCTTTAATTTAGTTAAAGCCTCTTATTAGATTTCAGGCACCAGGATGGACCACAATCATTGTGCTGAAGTCCTACATATATGGAACACACAGAGAAAGAGTGCTGCCATGTTTACCCTGTCATGTGGGAGAGGGTTCCAGGATCTCCTAGAGCTGTGGAGAGACACAGAAACCCTGAGAGGCTGAGAGAGATGCCAGAGCCTGGAGTCATGGAATAGCTTGAAGCAGAAGACATCCAGGCCAGAGGAGAAGGGAGATGTGTGAGCAACTGTGTCTGATGGCCCACTGCTGAGCTCAGGGAGAAAGTGAGTTTGGAGGAGAAAGCAGAGAGAGAAGGTAGGCCCAACATTTTGTCTTGGCTGGAGTCCAGGCACAGCAGACCTATGTTAAGACAGCATTTTTGATGATGCCTTTATTTGGACATTTTCACAGCCTCAGAACTGTAAGCTTTAACCATAATAAATTACAATAAAAGATAACCTATTTCTGATATTTTGCTATGGCAACGCTTGGCAAATTCAAACAGCTGGGGACACAGGGTTAGAGAAGTGCCCTGTTCCCAAATGGCATTGTGATGCTGCTTCCCAGTGAATTCACCTTTAAACTGTAGGTATCTCCAGACAATCAAACAAAAAACAAAACAAAACAAAATATAATTAGCGGATTGGGACATTCAAAAAAATGGGAGAAAAAGTAAAAGAAATGCCTTTAAAAATATATATATATATGTTCTTTTTGCCCTTTTATCACTGTGTTATTGGATGTCTGCTGTGCCGTGACACCTTCCCCCTCTCAATCCCCAGTGTCTCCCAAATTTTCATTTAATTTTCAAAGAAATTTTAGGTTACAACAAAGTCACACACAGAATACTCACATATACCAAACCACCCCCCTTCCCCACACCATATTAACCCCCCCTTTTTTGGATGTTAGCATTGTTATAACTGTTATACAGATAGCAAAATATAGCAACTAAACATTGTAAATGATTTACAGTATAGTTTACAATTTAGACAATACGATTTAATAAATTTTGATGATATTTACCTTGTCCTGTGCCCATTACTGTAAGGTAATGAAAAACCTTTCCCATGACCACTAAATACCCCACTAGGTCTAAACTGTTCCTTCCTCCCCACCTCCCTGGGGCATATAACATTCTCCTGTCTTGACTCATGGAATTTCAAGATTCATAGTTACATGCCCAGGGTATTTGAACCTGCCCTTTCTAATCTACCCACCTGTCAATGCTGCACCACCAAACCCAGTAATATTACTACCCATCTGTCCTATCCTTCAATATGCAACTATACTTTATTCCTTTACCATAGATTATGTCCTTATGGGTGATGGCTCAAAGCCTGCTCTTCTCTTTCTCGCCATTTTTAACCTATCTTGCAGACAATGGTTCTCAGAGACTGCTCCCTTTCCTCAGTTCAAATCAGTGAGTTCATATACTGTTCATCATTCAGTGACTGGCTTGCTTCACTCAACATAAGGTCCTCAAGATTCAACCACGTTATTCTTTGTGTTAGCACCTTATTCCTTCTTAAAGCTGAGTAATATTCCATTATACGTATGTACCACATTTTGCTTATCCACTCACCTGTTGATGGGCACCGGGGATGATTTCAACTTTTGGCAATGGTGAACAATGCCATTATAAACATTGGTCTGCATATATCTGTTTGTGTCTTTGCTTTCAGTTCTTCTGGGTATATACCCAGCAGTGAAATTGCTGGATCATACAGAAGATCTATTGTTAGTTTTGTGAGGAACCGCCAAACTGTACTCCACAGTGGCAGGACCATACCACAGTCCCACCAGCAGGGGATGAGGGTTCCTATTCCTCCACATCCTCTCCAACATTTAGTGTCTCCTGTTTTTTTAATACCTGCCATTCTGATGGTTGTAAGATGGTATCTCATTGTAGTTTTGATTTGCATTTCCCTGATAGCAAGCGATGTCGAGCATTTCATGTGCTTTTTAACCATTTGCATTTCTTCCTTGGAGAAGTGTCTTTTCAGGTCACTTGACCATTTTTTAAATGGGTTGTTTGTCCTTTTATTTTCAAGGTGTAGGGTTTCTTCATATATGCAGGATATTAGTCTCCTATGAGATAAATGGTTGCCAAATATATTCTCCCATTGGGTAGGCTGCCTTTTTATTTTCTTAATAAGATCCTTTGAGGTGCAGAAGTTTTTAATTTGAATCAGATCCCATTTATCTACTTTTTCTCTTGCTGCTCCTGCTTTGGCTGTGAAGTTCCTGAAACCATTTCCTATTACAAGGTCCTGTAGATGCTTCCCTACATTATCTTCCAAGGTCTTTATGGTTTTGGCACTTATATTTAGATCTTGGTTCCATCTTGAGTTGATTTTTGTATAAGGTGTGAGATGGTATTCTTCTCTCATTCTTTTTTTTTTTTTTTTTACTTTTTTCTCACAAAAGTTTATTAGACACAATAATAACATAATGCTAAATATTGGTAAATGACATTTATAAAGCACTTTATAAGTGTCTAAAGCATTCTCATATGTTTGGTCCTGCTCATATTTATCAAAGTTTGATGAGACCAGCACTCAATATCTGAAATAAAAAGACGTATATTGCTTAAAATAGGAAGATAGGGAGCGAGTGGCCACTTGACACTTTTGGGGTAGGGAGGGGATAGGCAGTTGAAATACAGGGGCTTCTTTGGGAGTTAGAGGTTGTCCTGAGTACTGTTGTGGCAACGGATGTAGGCCATCTTAAATAAGCACATACCACTCAGAACTGAGTGGGAGAGAATGTGGTCTACAGTGTGAACTGTGGTCTCTCATTCTTTTGGATATGGATATCCAGTTCCCAAAGCACCACTTGTTAGAGATGCCATTCTCTCCCAACTGATTGGGCTTCATGGCCTTGTCAAATATCAGAGAACTGTATATGTGAGGATCTATATCAGAACTCTCAATTCAGTTCCATTTGTCACTAGACCTATCCTTGTGGCAATACCGTGCAGTTTTGATCACTGTAGCTTTGTAGTATGTTTTAAAGTCAGGATGTGTGATACCTCCAACTTCATTTTTCTTTTTCAATATGTCTTTGGCAATTCGGGGCCTCTTGCCTATCCAAATATATTTTGTGGTTAGTTTTTCCAGGTCCTTAAAAAATATAGTGTTGACTTTTATTAGGATTGAATTAAATCTGTAGATTAGTTTAGGTAGGATAGACATCTTGATGACGTTTAGTCTTCCTATCCATGAAAAAGGAATATTTTTCCATTTATTTAAGTCTTCTTTGATTTCCTTTAACAGTGTTGTGTAGTTTTCTGTATATAAGTACTTTACATCTTTAGTTAAATTTATTCCTAGGTATTTGATTCTTTTAGTTACTATTGTAAATGTTTTTTTTTCCCAGATTTCCTCCTCAGTTTGCTTGTTATTGATGTACAGAAATGCTACTGAATTTTGAGCATTGATCTTATAGCCTGCAACATTTCTGAACTCCTTTATAAGTTCTAGAAGCCTTGTTCTAGATTTCCCAAAGCTTTCTATGTATAGGATCATGTCATCTGCAAATAATAAAATTTTTAATTCTTCTTTTCAATCTGGATGCCTTTTATGTCCTTTTTTTGACTCAAGGCTTGCACAGTGCTTCTAAGACAATGTTAAATAGGAGTGGTGATAGTGGTCTTCCTTGTCTAGTTCCTGATCTCAGAGGGAAGGCTTTTAGGATTTCACCATTGAAAATGATGTTAGCTTTGGGTTTTTCATATATAACCTTTATCATATTCTGAAAGTTTCTGTCTATTCCTATCTTTGTAGTGTTTTTATGAGGATAGAGTGCTGTATTTTGTCAAATGCTTTTTCTACATCTATAGAGATGATCATGTGGTTTTTTCTTTCAATCTGTTTATGTGGTGTATTACATTGATTGATTTTCTTATATTGAACCATGCTTGCATACCCGGGATGAAACCCATTTGGTCATGGTGTATAATCATTTTGATATGTGGTTGAATGTGTTTAGCAAGTACTTTGTTGAGGATTTTAGCATCTAGGTTCATTAGAGAAATTGGTTTGTAATTTTCATTTCTTGTGGTATCTTTATTTGGTTTTTGTATTAGAGTAATGTTGGCATCGTAGAATGAGTTAGGCAATATTTCTTCTACTTCTATGTTTTGGAAGAGCTTAAGTAGAATTGGTGTTAGCTCTTTCCAGAATGTTTGATAGAATTCAGCTGTGAAGCCATCTTTTCCTGGGCTCTTCTTAGTTGGGAGGTTTTTGATGACTGATTCCAAATCTTTACTTGTAATTGGACTGTTGTGTTCATCTATTTCTTCTTGCACCAATGTAGGCTGTTTGTGGGTTTCTAGAAACTTGTCCATTTCCTCTAAATTATCATTCTTTTTGGCATATAATTTTTCAAAGTATCCTCTTATAATACAATTTATTTCTGTGGGATATTTGGTGATATCCACTTGCTCATTCCTTATTTTATGTATTTGCATCTGTTCTCTCTTTTTCTTTGTTAGGCTGGCTAAGGGTTTGTCAATTTTATTGATATTCTCAAAGAACCAGCTTTTGGTTTTGTTTATTGTTTTCAGTGCTTTCTTATTCTCTATTTCATTCAATGCTGCTCTAATCTGTGTTATTTCCTTCTTTCTACTTCTTTTAGGTTTAGTTTGTTTTTGTTTTTCCTATTCCTCCAAGTGTGCAGTTAGGTCTTCAATTTTAGCTCTTTCTTCTTTTTTAATATATGAAATAATGGCTATGAACTTCCCTCTCAGGACAGCTTTGGCTGCATCCCATGGGTTTTGATAGTTGTGTTGTCATTTTCATTAATTTCAAGGTAGTTACTGATTTCTTTTGAGAGTTCCTCTTTGACTCACTGTTTGTCTAAGTGTGTGTTGTTTAACTTCCATATCTTTGTGCCTAACCTGTTTCTCTGGCCCTTAGTGATTTCCAATTTCATTCCGTTGTGTTCAGAGAAATTACTTTGTATAATCTCAATCTTTCTGAATTCATTGAGGGTTGTTCTGTGGCCTAGCATGTGGTCTATTTTGGAGTATGTTCCATGTGCCTAGAGAAGAAGGTAAATTCTGCTGTATTTGGGTGTAGTGTTCTGTATATATCTTTTATGTCCAGTTCTGCTAATGTATTGTTTAGTGTCTTAATTTCTTTATTGATTCTCCATCAAGATGTTCTGTCTAGTGTTGATAGTGGTGTGTTGAAGTCCCCTGGTATAATTGTTGAGGCATTTATTTCTCCTCTTAGTTTTTCCAGAGTTTGCTACACTTATTTTGAGGCACCCCGATTAGGTGCGTAAATGTTGATGATTGTTCTCTCTTCTTGAGAGATTACCCATCTTACTAAGATATAGTATCCATCTTTGTCTCTTACAATAGTTTTGCATTTAAAGTCTATTTTGTCTGATACTAGAATAGGTAGTCCTGCCCCTTTTTGGCTATTGTTAGCTTGTAAAATGGTTTTCCAGCCATTCACTTTCAGCCTCCTTGAATCCCTGTGTCAAAGGTGGGTTTCTTGTAGACAGCATATAGATGGATCATATTTCCATATCCATTCTGCCAATCTGTGTCTCTTGATTGGTGAATTTAATCCATTAACATTCAGTGTTATTACATGTAATGGATTTCTTACTTCAGCAATTTTTTTCTTTGGGTTAATGTATGTCATATGTTGTTTTGTTTCTCTTTTTGTCTTTTCAGTTGTTTTTAAACTCTCCTCCAACTCTCTCTCCCTTGTTTTTTCCTTTCAACTTGTAGAGATTCCTTTAGTATTTCTTGAAGTGCTGGTTTCTTATCAACATACTCTCTTAATTTCTGTTTATCTGTGAATATTTTGAACTCTCCATCATTTTTGAATGCCAGTGTTGCTGGATAGAGAATTTGTGGCTGGAAGTTTTTTTCTTTCAGTATTTTGACTATGTCATACCACTGTCTTTTTGCTTCCATGGTTTCAGCTGAGAAACCAGCATTTAATCTTATTGTGCTTTCCTTGTATGTGATGGTTCTCTTTTCTCTTGCTGCCTTGAGTATTTTCTCTTTGTCTTGAGCATTGGACATTTTGACAAGTATATGTCTTGGAGTTAGCCTGTTGGGATTTATACTATTTGGGGTGCGTTGTGCTTCCTGGATCTGCACATCCATCTCTCTCAATAGTGTTGAGAAGTTTTCAGCCATTATTTCCTACAACACTCCTTCTGTTCCCTTTCCCTTCTCTTTGCCGTCTGGGATCCCATAATGCGTACGTTTGTGTGTTTTGTGTTGCCGATTAATTCCCTGGTTCCATGCTGGGTTTTTTCTATCTTTTTATCTATCTGTTCTACTATCTCTTTGATTTCATCTGTATTGTCTTATTTATCACTATTTCTTTCCTCTGCCTGTTCAAATCTGCTGCTAGGTGAATCCAGCATCTTTTTGATTTCTTGGATTGTGCCATTTTTCACCATCATATCCATTATCTTTTTAGGCATGTTTGCAATTTCTTCAGTATGTTCTTCCAGTGTCTTCTTTATATCCTTAATCTCTTCCTTCACTTCTTTAAGTTGGTCCATGATATTTGTTTGGATAGCTTTGGTCAGTTGTTTGATATTCTGCATTGCTTCCTGGTTTTCAATTTGTTCATTGGAATGATCCATGTTTTCCTGTTTCTCAGAGTCATTTGTATTTTTTTTTGTTGCCCTCTAGTAATCATATTATCTTGATGGGTTTGTTGAGTTGATTAGCTTTTCTCTATGCTCTAGAGTTTTATTTAGCTGGTCGTTCTGCATGTGAGTTAAATTTTCTCTTTGACACTTTTTCTTCTTATTTTATTTCCTTGCTTCTTTCTATGCTCCCTTGAAGGCAAATGATTAGGGCCAGAGGAATCAAAAGATGTAAGGAAGGCAGAATGATAAGAGTAATATTGATAAAAGTTAGAAGAGGGGTCAAATACGACCTAATTAGATTAATATTTAACTTGTGTAGGCAGTGTAGAGTAATATGAAAAAAAGTGGAGTTCCTACAATGGGCTGGGAAAACAAATGGAGGAATATAGAGAGAGAGATTTAGAAGGCTAGAATTATGAGGAGGGAGAGAAATAGTAAAGGAAGGGCTGAAAGGAAAAAGTTAATACTAATTTTAAAAAAAGAAAAAAACAAAATAGATGGAATAGAAATTGACACCCATAAGTTGTGGGTCTATGAAAAAATGTTGTATCTAAGAGCTACAACAGAAAGCAGAAGGCAGAAAGGTGAAGGAAGGATAAGCAGTAGTTTGGAATACAATATCAGTATAGACAGTGAGTGGGAAATTACTGATGAAGAAGCACAGCAAAGAATCGACAAGCTAGCAGCACCTAATTTTTTAAAAATGAAAGAATAAATAAAGGGGGGAGGAAAGAGGAAAGGAAAGCAAGAAACCAGAAATAAACAGAGAAAAACCAAAGAACCACACAGGCAAGCAGTCAAACAGCTAAGGGCGGTCAATGATTCCCCTAGGGCCCACTTGTATCCTCTCTGCCTGCTTGTGTTTATCAATCAATTTCCCCACAGGGTTCTATATGCAGGCCCTGAAACAGCTTTTAGTTATTAAACTAAATTATAAAGAATTTATTTTTCATTTATTGAAGTGACCTTCTCACTTTTAAATTTTTTGGTGGAATACAGGACTGAAAATAATTCCTCCTCTAGACCAACCCACTTAAGGAGGGGACCCCGTGGAAATTAATCAAGCACATACCCCTTCCTGGACTCCCCAGGCTAGCTGTAGCTCTGATGTTAGTCAGTGTTGAGTGCTAAAGATGGCTGTCTCCACCACTTCTGGAGCCAAGCACCAGCATCACCATGTTGGTATGTAAATCGATTTGACTTTGCAGATTCGCCTCTCCTCTCAGCCTGATACTGCTTCAGGTCAGCTTATCTGATCCCCAAAGCTATGGGGCAGTCCAGGCAGCCAGACTGATGGCAAAAAAAAAAAAGAAAAAAATTCCCTTCCCTGTCCTCCAACAGAACCCTCCCTCTTTTGGAGTGTGTCCCCTCTCCCTGGCTCCGTGGTGGCCTGGGGCTTATCCCTGGGCAGTAAACAAATCAACTCCTTCCCTGAACAGAATCACCCCTTCCTCCGCTGAGCACAGATTTTCTCCAGCTCTTCTGTTCCCCAAGGTCGAAGGGGCTCCAGGCAGCCATATCCCCAGAAAATCAAACTCTCTTGCCCTTTTACCAGAGCCCCCCTTCAGAGAGTGCTCCCTCCCTCTAAGCCCTGATTCCTTGTTACTGAGCCCTGCTCATGGCTCCAATTGGTCATTTTATTTTTTTATTTCTTCATAACCACGGGTCTCAGCCCTCAGTGCCAACCACCACTGGCAGGCTTAAATCTCATGAATATCTACCATTCCATCCACACCGTTGATCCATGCAGATAGATGTTCCAAGCTTCTCATTCCAAGCACACACAGCAGAGACCCCTAGGCAGGACCCTGTCCACAATCTGCCTGGCTCTGGGAGCTTACAGTGTGTGCCTTCCTACACTAATGCCATCTTGGCCTCAGCTTAACACATGAATCCTCTTATTAGATTTCAGGCACCAGGATGCACCACAATCATTGTGCTGAAGTCCTACATACATGGAACACACAGAGAAAGGGTGCTGCTCTGTTTACCCTGCAATGCAGAGAGGGTTCCAGGATCTTCTAGAGCTGTGGAGAGACACAGAAAACCTGAGAGGCTGAGGGAGATGCCAGAGGCTTGAGTCATGGAATAGCTTGAAGCTGAAGACACCCAGAACAGAAGAGAAGGGAGATCTGTGAGCAACTGTGTCTGATGGCCCACTGCTGAGCCAGGGAGAAAATGAGTTTGGAGGAGAAGGCAGAGAGAGACAGGCAGCCCAACATTTGTCTTGGCTAGAGTCGAGGAGCAGCAGACCTATTTTAAGACAGCATTTTTGATGATGCCTTTATTTGGACATTTTCACAGCCTCAGATCTGTAAGCTTTACCCTAATAAATTACAATAAAAGCCAACCTATTTCTGGTATTTTTCTATGGCAAAGCTTGGCAAACTCAAACAGCTGGGGACACAGGTTTGTAGAGGTGCCCTGATTCCAAATGGCTTTGTGATGCTGCTGCCCAGTGAGTTCACCTGTAAACTGTGGGTATCTCCAGACTAGGCGGGAATGAGTAAAGGAAATATGGAGTGGGAAGTGCTCTTTGCTAGCAGGGCCTACAAGACAGCGAGTCAGGCAGGGGCATCACACCGTTTGGGGACTAGTCTCAAGTAACAGATACCCCAGTGTGATGAACCTGACTCAGGCAGTGGTTTCCCAGGTGGGCAGGGGCACATAAAAGCATGGGACCCTGGGTTCTGCTGCAGCAGAAGAGTAGGGGCACAGAGAGGAGACTTCCTGCTCCTGCTCCTTTTGCCCTTCCCTTGGCCTCCAGCATTGAGCCTCTTAGGAGGCTGCTCCTAGAGTACATCTCCTGGGTCTTGGGCACAGACTCAGGACTCCTGCTTCCAGTTCTACATTCATCTTCTCCAATCTTGGGACAGCTAAAGAAAGTACAATGCCAAGATGAAACCTGTTGGTGTCTGGAAAGAAATGTCAAAATTCACATTACAACATTGGCTGCACCAATCACATCACCAGAATCAGTAACATTAGGTCAGTGACCCTAATAAATAGTACGGAAATCCCAGAAAGTCCTGGAACCTGGGGCTGACAAGAATAGAAGTGAGGATGTGACATAATGAAATTTTTGAAGAAAACCTCAGAGGGTGCATATGTCAGATATTTTTCAGACTAACTAAATATTAAATTCCCAACACATTTTTAGAGGGTTGAAAATGATGCAAAATGTTCAATCTCAGAAAATAATGGAGGGGTTGGATGGGAAGAAGCTGATAAACTACTGAAGAAGGTGGAATGTAACACGTGTTCACTGCAGTTCCCCCAAGCCACAGTAGCAATGTCCTGTTTTGGAACCAAACATTCAGAACCCCAATGAAAACCAACCTCATAGGATCTGGATCCCCAAAGGAGAACAGAGAGAAAGCCCTGCTCAGCACTCACAGCCTCAGTTAGTGATGTGAGTCATTCTAACTGGGCTTCACTGGCCTTTAAGCAGCAGGAAGTATGTCTTCTCCTGTGATGCTAACAGCTTTCTAACCGGACACATGTAGAGAGCAGTGTGGACTTTACATGGTCGTGTCTATCCTCCTCATGCTCCATGCTCACTCTTGCTGAGGGAGGCCTCCAACCACTCAGTCAGCTACGGAGGGGGCCAAGGGGAATGAGCACTTTTCCTATATGGGGGACAGTATCTGCAAAGGTCAGGGAAAGTGCCCCCCATTAATGTTTCAGATACAAATCCATATGTTCAAATCAACCACTTTGTAAGATTTCATTGTGTACTATTTTCATTATTTCATTTAAATTATAACCAAAATATCCATGCAAAGAGTATAAAAATAATTTATGTCTGTTATGGCACACAGTGAAATTCCTTTTCTAGCCTCAACCCCCATTCCTACTTCCTCAGATTTATATGCATTGGCAGATTATTTTGGGTAAAAATTTCTCTTTGTAAATACATGCATTCTCTAGTTTCACCCATTCCACATCCTATCACATATGAGAAAAATATTGGAGTACAGGTTAAGAATATAAGTATAATTTCTACCTTCTTAAAATACTTAAGGTTGGAAGTATATCATCTAATTATCAAAGGATAATTTCTGATTTAAAATTACAAGGAAAATTGGAGTTAAGTAGAAAGCAGGCCACTGTAGTTCAGTGGCTGTTAAACTTGAATCTACATCAGAAACAGGTGAAGAAACTGAAAAAAAAAAATCAGTGGCTGGCGTACCTTATAAGAAAATGCTACAAAAATGGGAAGCATTATTTTTAAAATGGTAATTTTCTAAAGGCTTAACCAGAATGTAAGGGATTGAAGAACCAGTGAAAATAACCAAGATAATTTGAAATAAGTAGAAAGGCCATCTTTACATAAAGTAAGAGAAATCTCGAGTTTTGATGCATAAATTAGTGGTAACAAATTGAACACAGATGAGTGTGGAAGAAGACGTGGGAGGACCTGATCTGAGAGAAAACTGTAAGTGCACTTTTCCAACAGGAGAAAGACATCCAGAATTGCAGAGTCACAACTGCTTTCTTAAAAGATTGGCCAGAAGTTGCACAGACTGGAGGTGGAGACTCTTTGGAGAGTCACATTCATTACATTCACAGGGTTTCATTCCTGTATGAATGTTGTAATGTTTAATGAGATCACCAGAATCCCTGAGATCTGGTTATTGATGACTACCCTTATGAGACTTTGCTTTTGTAACTGAAACAGCCTACTGTTATGGGGTGCCTAAGGGTTGCCACCTGAGAGCCTACTTGTTACTCAAATGTGGCCTCTCTCTAAGCCAAACTCAACATATGAATGCATTACATTTCCCCCAATGTGGGACATGACTCAGGGGGGATGAGCGTTCCTGGCAACAAGGGATTAATACCAAGTGCCAACTGGCAACATGCCTGGAAAAAGACATTGAATAAAAGAGGGAAAAGGTAAAGACAAATGCGTTCAAGTGGCTAAGAGACTTCAAAGAGAGTCGGGAGGTCATCCTAGAGGTAGTGCTTATGCACACCTCAGTAGGATCTCATAGAACACCAAAGTGCATATCACCCCACACAGAGGGGCTCCTGAGGGCGCTGGAGACACCCAGGTCCTATATAAGGGGGGATAGCCCCAGAGACTGATGCCTTATCAGTGGGCTCTACGTTGGAATCTGTGCTCCTGAGAGTGACAGAATTGGACTCAAATAAGTCATCCCTGCACATGGATCATCAGTCCCTTCTATTCAAACCTATATGTGATGCTGGAGTTTTTAGATGTACTTCCAGAGACTGGAGCCTCTGGCCTACCTATGTGTCAGGTGTGCATGGAATCTCGGTGGAGCTGCAACTCCTACCCTACAGTTCAATGAACTCATCCAAGTCACCTGGTTAGTAGACGATGATGGGTAATGTTCATACCAGGGAATGGAGAGGGCCTGCAGCTGCTGGCAGGATAATCCCACCCACCATATCCATGGGATATAAGCCCTCTCTCACTTGGAGATGGAGTGGACATCACCAGGTCAGTTGCCTCAGGATTGGGGGAAAGACTATGGACTATAGTGGAGTTAATGTTATTCTGTTGTACACATATGGTAGTGTGGTAGGTAGTGTGGTCTACGATGTGAACTGTGGTCTATGGTTGATGGCAAGGCCCCAGGATGTGTAGGTCCATTGAGGGTGATGGCCTACATTTGTGGGGAATGTTTGTGTGGGATGTTGTGGGAGGTGTGGGAGGTGGGGAACATGGGTACCCCTGTAGTTTTTCTGTAATATTTTGGTAATCTATGCTCCTTTTAAAAATATATATATATATATAACATTTTTGTAAGCAAAAGCACATATATGCATATATATTTATATATCATTTTTTCAAATATTGGAATATATCATGAAAAATTTGAGTTTGCCCACAAAAAAAATATGTTGAAAGCCCCTCTTTACATAAATTAAGAGAAATCTCGAATTCTGATGCATAAATTAGTGGTATGAAATTGAACACAGATGACTGTGGAAGAAGATGTGGGAGGAGCAGATCTGAGAACAAACTGCAAGTGCACTTTTCCAAGAAGAGATAGGCATCCTTAATTGGACAGTCACAGCTGCTTCCTTAAAAGATTGGCAAAAAATTTGCACAGACTGGAGGTGGAGATTCATTGGAGATTCAAATTCATTAAATTCACAAGCTTTCTCTCCAATATGAATGTTGTAATGTTTAATGAGATACTGGCTTAGAATGAAGTTTATTCCACGTTCCTTACATATATAGTGTTTCCATCCAGTATGAATTTTCTCATGGTCAGTGAGATTTGATTTGCTACTGAAGGCTTTACTACATTCCTTACGTATACAGGGCTTCTATCCAGTTTGTTTTCTCTGGTGTGTAATGAGGCTTGATTTCTGAATGAAAGCTTTCCTACATTCATCACTTTCAAAGGGTTTCTCTCCAGTATGTATCTCAGTTGGCTAATGAGGTTTTCCTTCTGTTTGAAGGCTTTTCCACATTCGTTGCATAAAGAGGGTTTTTCTCCAGAATGAATGCTCTGATATTTAATGAACTATTGCTTTTGGCTGAAGGCTTTTCTGAATTCTTTACATTCATTTTCTTTCTGTCCACTATGAGCTTTTCATGTTCTGTGAGATATGATTTGTACCTAAATGATTTTTCACATGCATTACATGCGCAGGGTTTCTTTGCAGTAGGAAATCTCTTGTATCTGCGATTTGTTGTTGGAATTAAAGCTCTCCCACTTATAAACAATTTCTCTTCAGTAAGAATATTCTCATGAATAGAGGGTTTCTGTCAAGTTGAAAATTTCCCCACATGTATTACATTTCTATGCTTGTTCCCCTCTATGACTTTTTTTTTTAAACTGTCAAATAACAATTTTAATACAGCAGGAAGATATTCTTCAAGTACTGATATAAAAGGAATTTTCAGGTAAATGAAAATAATAGCATTTGTGGCTAGCATACCTGCAATACAAAAATGCTAAAGGATTTCATTTTTTTTTTTTTTTTTTTTTTTTTAGAATTCAATTAAGTATTTATTGAAGAAATGTAAAATAAATGAAGTAGAGGGTGTTTTAACATTTAAAATGAAGAGTAAAAAATGACTGTAAAGAATGTTCTGTAAAGAACATTCAGGACACTCATAAGGTTTCTCTCTAGTTTGAATTTTCTCATATTCCAGGAGGATTTATTTCAGTTGGAAGCATTCCCATGTTCATTACAATACTAACTTATGACTATTTCATGCTCAATGAGATTTAATGCCTGGCTGAAGAATTTCCAATATTCCTTTCATACACAGGGTTTTACTCCTGCATGTTTCTTTGATGTGATTTTACCTTTCCCAAATTCATGAAATCCCAAATGGTTTCTCTGAAAGATTAATTCTCAGGTATCTCATGAGGTTGAATTTCCAAGAGAACATCACACTCATTACACTTAAAGGGGAGGATTACCATGTGGCACAAGCTGGTAAAACTCATTGATTTCATTCTTTTCTCCTTTCATAGATTCCCTCATGCTTAGGAAAGCATGATGGAAATTCCTTTACAGTGAAGTTACATTCATAGAAGAGTTATATTGAGGAAAAAATGCTTGCAGTCAGAGAAAATATTTTCCCAACTTTCTTACATTCTCTGTGTTCATCTTAAGTCTGTAGTGTTCTGAAAGTGGATTTAGCTTCACCCACAAGCCTCTTATTATTTGGTTTTTTATGCTTCTTAATGTCCTATGCTTCTTCATAGTTTGTGGGGTGCAACAATAGCAGTGTTCTGAGGGAAATTTATAGCATTGAATGTGTTCATTAGAAAGAGGAAATATCCAATATCAATCATCTGAGTGTCCAATTGGGAGACCACAACAATATATCTTTTTTATTTGTTCTATCATTCATGGTTTTCCTGTTTCAAATGAGCAACATATCCAGTTTGGTGGCTTCATAACTAGGAAATGGGGAAGTGATACAGCACTTGATATATCATGGAGACAAAACAACAGCACATAAATCAACCCTGGAACCTTCAGTCTTCTGAAGGAGAAGAAATGTGCAGCTTCCAAAGATGCATGAGTAAGGAGGCCCCAGAACGAATGCCAACATGGCAAACCACGAAATCTTGAATAATTGGTTTTGTACTAACTATTTTGTTCAATTTTTTTCCTTCCATTTATTTGGTTGAGATGCACAGTTTAATATTCTTTAAATTTTACCAGGGAAATTATATCAGTTTTGCTTGCCTTTCCAAATCTGCACTTATTATTTATTATTGACTGGTCAAACAAAGTACTTCAAAACATTTTATATCCTGTATTAGTCAGGCAAAGTTGTGCTAATGCAAAACACCAGAGATCCATGGGTCTTTATAAAGGGTATTTATTTGGGGTAGAAGCGTACAGTTTCCACGCCATGAAGCATAAGTTTCTTCCTTCACCAAAGTCTGTTACCGCATCTTGGAGAAAGAGAGCTGCTGATGTTTGCCAGGTTTCAGGTTTCTTGGATTCCTCTCTTCCCAGGCCTGCATTTCTCTCTGGGCTCAGCTCCTCTGTTTCCTCCACGAGGTCAGCAGTAGACTATGAGGCCGTCTAAGCTTTGCCTCTCACCACAAGGCCATCTATGAACTGTCTTGTGAATGGCTTGTCTCTTTTCCCCAGGGCCTTCTGTCCTTGCTCATCAGAACACCAATATCAAAACTACTCCAGTTGTGTCCTTTGCCATGTCTTTTTATGTTTGAGACCCTACCCACCAAGGGGCAGGTCTCAACACCCTACCAATTTTGGCCCAGTCAATGCCTTTTTCATAACTTAATCATGCCCAGATTAAGAGACCAGTTTATGAACATAATCCAATATATTTTGGAATTCCTAATGATATCAAAGTGCTACATACCCATTTACCCATCTTATGCTACATATTATGTTATGGTGTATTTTAACGCTTTATTGATGTCCTAGGCCATGGATATCATTATTACTTTATGCATTCAATAGTCATTTAGATATGTGGATTTAATTAAGAGATATTGTTCTTTGATCCATCCTGAACCTTGAACCTTCTGAGATTATTTTCTTTCTGCCTGAAGAATATTTTTTTACATTTTTTTAAAAAAATGAGTTGCTGCTAGCAAGCTTATTAGTTTGTTGTTCTTATTGTTTTTGATGTGTTTATTTTTTTATTTTTATTTTTTTTGAAAATTTATTTATACATTTAATAATTGAAAATATAAACAATTATAAACTAAAAAGAAAACACAAATGAATATATATATACATTTCTCAATTAAATATAATAGATATATTAAAAAAATTTTTTGGATCAAACAAGATGTTACACAATATATTTGGTTCATAGTAATGCATTCATACACTATTTGTCATTTTTAGTCTGGCTTGCTTCACTCAACATAGTGTCCTCCAGGTTCATCCATGTTGCCATATGCCTTATGACTTCATTTCTTCTTACAGCTGCATAATATTCCATCGTGTGAATAGACCACAATTTGTTTATCCATTAATCTTTTGATGGACACCTGGGTTGTTACCAACTTTTGACAATGGTGAATAATGTTGCTATGAACATCAGTGTGCAGATGTCTGTTCATGTCACTGCTCTCAGTTCTTCTGGTTATATACACAGTAGTGGTATTGCAGGGTCATGTGGCAAATCTACATTCAAATTCTTTGGGAACTACCAAACAATCCTCCATAGTGGGTGTATCATTCTGCATTCCCACCAACAGTGAAGAAGTGTTCCTATCTCTCCACATCCTCTCCAACACTTGTAGTTCTCTGTCTTTAATAGTGACCATTCTGATAGGAGTAAAATGACATTTCATTGTAGTTTTTTTTTTAATTTATTTATTTTTTCTTTTGGGTAAAAATCAAAATTTTCACAATACCTACCAATATTTGCATAATGAAATAGAAATATATATGCATATATGTGCTTTTCTTACAAAAATGTTATTTATATATATATAAATATTTTAAGAGGTGCTTAGATTACTGAAAATATTACACAGAACCCCCTGGGATTCCCATGTTGCCCACCTCCCACACCTCCCACCACATTCCAAACAAACATCTCCCACAAATGTGACCCACCAACCTCAAAGGACTTACACATCCTGGGGCCTTTCCACCAACCATAGATCACAATTCACATCATAGACCACACTCTCTCCCACACAGTACTGAGTGGTGTGTGCTGATTTAAAATGGCCTACATCTGTTGCCACAACGGTACTCAGGACAACCTCCAAATCCCAAAGAAGACCCTGTATTTCAACTACTCATCCCCTCCCTGCCTCAAAAGTGTAAAGTGGCCACTGGCTCCACCTCATTTTTATAATTTCTTCCATTGCTAGAATCACCATATGTGTACAATAGAATACCATCAAGTCCACTCTAGCCCATTGTTCTTCCCACAATCCTGAGGGGACTGGGATGGTAATGTCCACTCCACCTCCAAATGAGAGGTGGCTTATATCCCATGGATATGGTGGATGGGATGATCCTGACTGCAGATGCAGGCCCTCTCCATTCCCTGGGATGGCCGTTGCCCATAGTTACCTCCTCGCCAGGTGACTTGGATGAGTCCATTGAGCTGTAGAGTAGGGGTTACAGCTCCACTGAGATTCCACACATACCTGGCACATAGGTAGGCCAGAGGCTCCAGTCTCTGGAAGTATACCTAAAAACTTCTGCATCATATAAAGGTTTGAATAGAAGGAACTGATGAACCATGTGCAGGGAGGACTTATTTGAGTCCAATTCTGTCACTCTCAGGAGCACAGATTCCAAAATAGAGCCCACTGATAAGGCATCAGTGTCTGGGGCTATCCTCCTTATATAGGACCTGGGTGTCTCCAGAGCTCTCAGGAGCCCCTCTCTGTGGGGTGATAGGCACTTAGATGTTCTATGAGCTCCTACTGAAGTGTGCATAAGAGTTTCCTCTGGGATGACCTCCCGACTCTCTTTGAAGTCTCTTAGCCACTTGAACTCATTTGTCTTTACATTTCCCCCCTTTTATTCAAGGTCTTTTTCCAATTGTGTTGCCAGTTGGCACTTGGTATTAATCCCTCGTTGCGAGGGAGGCTCATCCCCGGGAGTCATGTCCCACGTTGGGGGGAAGGTAATGCAATCATATGTTGAGTTTGGCTTAGAGAGAGGCCACATTTGTGCAACAAGGAGGCTCTCAGGTGGCAACCCTTAGGCACTCCACAGCTGCAGGCTAAGTCTCAGTTACAAGAGCAAAGACTCACAAGGGTAGTCATCAATGAAAAGAACACATCAGTGGGTCATCCTCTTTTGACAGACACTCTCCCTGCACTCAGAGGACTATTGCTGCTCCCTTGGAGACTGTGGCAGAGCTCTACAGGCTAGGAATTCAGATTCCCTCATTTATTGTGTGATTGTCCACCCATCGTGACTATGCCCCATCTTTTGATCTTTTGAATGAATTTGTATATCTTTCATGTATATTCAGATGAACTAATTCCCCTTAAACCCCCTCCCAGACACCCCCACCAATAATCCCCTGCAGTACCCATTGTAACCCTTCTGTGATCCAAATCCTCCATGAACATGTAGTCCATAAAATAATCAAATACACTTACTAGGAAAAAGAAACAACTATGATAAGCTTACATGCAAGAGACAAACATAAGGAAACTCAGGGGAAAAAAAGAGAGAGAGAAAAAAAACAAGAAAAATAATAAAAATCAAACAAAAAACAAAACTCTCATTGTAGTTTTGATTTGCACTTCCCTAATCATGAGTGATGTTGAGCATTTCTTCATGTGGTTTTTTGCCATTTGTATTTCTTCTTTGGAGATTTGTCTATTCAAGTACTTTGCCCATTTTTTAATTGCGTCATTTGTCTTTTTATTGTTTAGTTGTAACACCTCTTTATGTATCCTGGATATTAAACCCTTATCAGATATGTGATTTCCAAATATTTTTTCCCATTGAGTTGGCTGCCTTTTCACCTTTCTGACAAAGTCCTGTTAGGTGCAAAAGGGTTTACTTTTGAGGAGGTCCCATTTATCTTATTTTTCTTTTGTTGCACGTGCTTTGGGTGTAAAGTCCAAGAAACAACCAACTACTCCAAGGTCTTGAAGAGGTTTCCCCACATTTTCTCCTAGTAGTTTTATGGTCCTGGCTTTTATATTTAGATGTTGGATATATTTTGAGTTGATTCTTGTATAGGGGGTGAGATACGGTGCTCTTTCATTCTTTTGGTTATAGATATCCAGTCCTCCCAACACCATTTGTTGAAGAGATGTTTCTTTCTCATTACTGTGGGTTTGGTAGGTTTGTCAAAAACCAATTGACTATGTAGGTGAGGGTATATTTCTGGGTTCACAATTCTATTCCACTGATCAATGTCTCTATCTTTATGCCAGTACCATTCTGTTTTGACCACTGTAGCTTTGTAATATGTTTCAAGATCAGGCAGTAAAATTCCTCCCACATTGCTCTTCTTTTTTAGAATGATTTTGGCAATTCGGGTGCACTTACCCTTCCAGATGAATTTGGTAATTGCCTTCTCTAATGCTGTAAAGTAAGCTGTTGGGATTTTGTTTGGTATTGCCTGGAATCTATAAATCAGTTTGAGCAAGGTTGACATCTTCACAATATTTATTCTTCCAATCCATGAACACGGAATCTCTTTCCATTTGTTTTGACCTTTTTTCATTTCTTCCAGCATTGTTTTGTAGTTTTCTGCATATAGGTCCTGTACTTACTTGGTTAAGTAAACTCCTAGTTATTTGAGGCTTTTTGTTGCTATTGAAAATGGAATTTTCCTCCTGATTTCCTCCTCAGGTTGTTCCATACTAATGTACAAAACATTACTGATTTTTGTGTGTTGATCTTGTATCCTTCCACTTTACTTACCTCATTTATTAGTTCAATTAGCTTTGCCATGGATACTTCAGGATTTTCTAAGTACAGGATCATGTCATCTGCCAACAGTGAGAGTTTTACTTCCTCCTTTCCTGTTTGGACACTTTTAATTTCTTTGTCAGGTCTAATTGCCCTAGCTAGAACTTCTAGTACAATGTTGAATAAAAATGGTGACAATGTAAATCTCGCTGCGGTATGGTCCAGCCACTGTGGAGGACAGTGTGGCGGTTCCTCAGAAAACTTGCAATAGATCTTCCGTATGATCCAGCAATTCCACTACTGGGTATATACCCAGAAGAACTGAAAACAAAAATACAAACAGATATATGCACACCAATGTTCATAGCGGCATTGTTCACCAATGCCAAAAGTTGGAATCAGCCCCGGTGCCCATCAACAGACGAATGGATAAGCAAAATGTGGCACATACATACAATGGAATATTACTCAGCGGTAAGAAGGAACAAAGTGCAAACACATGGAATAACGTGGATGAATCTTGAAGACCTTATGTTGACCTTATGTTGAGTGAAGCAAGCCAGGCACTGAAGGATGAACGGTATATGACCTCACTGATCTGAACTGAGGAAAGTGAGCAGTCTCTGA
>JAKSZT010054203.1:576039-594800 GCA_026826555.1 Tolypeutes matacus
TTGCAGGTCAGAACCTGAGTCAGCCTAAGGCTGTGTCCCTCTCTCTACCCTTTCCGGGAATGGTAGATCCCTGGAGACCACTTTGTCTGTAGTCGCAGGCCCAGGGCCCTGGGAATTCTAAAGGGTATGAGGAGGGCACTGGCAGCAGCAGCCACTGCTTGTCCAAACCCTCAGTTCTGGTTCTATCATTGTGATTTCCCTGTTTTGCCCTACTCTCCTCTGGGTGGTGTGCAGACTTCAACCCTGTCATAAACCCTAGAAGATCTATTTTGGCGTGGTGTCATCCTGTTTTCTAGCTATTTTTCTGGAGAAGAGATTCCCGTGTATTACTAGTCTGCCATCATCCTGGAAGTCACGATTTTATTAGATTTTACTCATCTGTAAATGTATGTGTTTCACTTCTTCCTGAAGGGTTAGGATGATTTAAATCTCAGGCCATTGATGATCTCCACTGCTTTTGACAGCACCCTTAGGTTGAATTTCTCCATTCTGTTGTAAATGTATTCAGTTCTTTGGAGAAGAATTTAGGGGCTTTCAGTTTTAAAGTCTGCTTCCTGTCCCCCCTCCCCAGACAAAATCTGTGTGCTCTGGCTCTGGGGATGGGAATAATGGCACACTTCTCAAGTTACACACCTGATTTTGGAGCTTAGATTTGGTGGAGAAAGCACCGTATGTTGATTTCTTCTTGGGACTATTCTAAGGACCAGTGTAATGGTGGTCAACACACCATTTTGCTCAATGATGGTCACCCCCAAAGTACAGACACTGTTTCATGAGTTACCATTTCTCCCAGACTTAGGAGACCCCTCCTGATCCCTGTGCCCTGGGTTAATGCCCTTGTTTGAGTCTTGTGTGTACCCCGGGAAAGTATGTTTTTATTGACCAATTGTTGTGTGTGTAAGCCTTTTGTATGTAGGACATTTTGGTAGATTCAGATAAGGGACCTTTTGATAAGGTCATTTTTGTTAGATTGCTTTAGTTTAGGTAAGGGCCTCTGATGAGATTTCAGGCACCAGGAAAGACCCCAATCATTGTGATGGATTATTACATACATGGAACACAAAGAGAAAGATTGCTGCCATGTTTACCCTGCCATGTGGGAGAGGGCTCCATGATCACCTACAGCTGTTGAGAGACACAGAAACCCTGAGTGGCTGAGGGGAGAGGCCACAGGCTAGAGTCATGGAGCCGCTTGAATCTGAAGACCTCCAGACCAGTGGAGAAAGAATTGTGAGCAATTGTGTCTGATGGCCCATTGTTGGGCTCAGAGAGAAAGTGAGTTTGGAAGAGAAGGCAGAGGGAGACAGGCAGACCCAGCATTTTGCCTTGGCAGGAGTCCAGGAGCAGCTGACCCTTGCTAAGACAGCATTTTTGATGATGCCTTGATTTGGACATTTTGACAGCCTTATAACTGTAAGCTTTACCACTAATAAATTCCAATAAAAGCCAACTTATTTCTGATATTTTGCATTGGGAGCACTTGTCACAATCAAACAGGGACACAGTGTTGTAGAGATGCCCTGTTCCCAAATGGCAGTGTGATGCTGCTGCCAATTGAATTCAACTGTAAACTGTGGTTGTCTCCAGACTAGGCAGTAATGAGTACTGGTAAGACAGAGGAGGAAGTGGACTTGGCCAGAAAGGCCAACAAACAGGGAGTCAGGCAGGGGAGTCACATGGTTTGGGGACTAGACTAAAGCCACAGATGCCCCATTATGATGTTCCTGCCTCAGAAAGTGGTTGGCCAGGTGGGCAGGGGCAGATAAAAGCATGGGAACTGGGATCTGGTGCAGCAGAATAATTAGGGCACAGACAGGAAACTTCCTGCTCCTGCTCCTTTTGCCCTTCCCTTGGTCTCCAGCATGGACCCTCTGAGGAGGCTATTCTTACTCTACCCCTCCTGGATCTCAGACACAGACTCAGATCTCCTGCTTCCAGTTGTACATTCACCTTCTACAATATTGGGGTGGCTAAAGAAAGAGCAAAACCAAGATGAAAACTGTTGTGTCCAGGAAGGAAATGTCAAAATTCACATTAAAGCATTGCGTACAGCAATAAAATCAACAGAATGAGCAACATTAGGCCAGTGAGCCTAATAAATAGTACGGGATCCCAGAAAGTCCTGGGATCTGGGGAGGACAAGAATAGAAATGAGGTTGTGAGATAGTGACATGTTTGCAGAAAACTTCAGAGGGTGCAGATACCAGATATTTCTCAGACTAATTAAATATAAAATTTTAAACACATTTTGAACAGAGTTGAACATGATGCAGACCTCTCCAATCCCAGAAGAGAATGGAGGGGTTAGATGGGAAGAAGCTGATGAACAGCTGAAGAAGTAGGAATGTAACATGTGTTCACTGCATTTCCCCACGCCAGAGAAGGACTGTTCTGTTTGGGAACCAAACTCTTAGTGCCCCAATGAAAAACATAATCATAGTTTGTGGAAGTGCAAAGGAGGACTGGGAGAAAGCCATTCTCAGAAGTCACAGCCTCAGTTAGTGATGTGAGTCACTCTAGCAGGTCTTCACTGTGGTGTAAGCCACAGGAAGTCCATCTTCTACTGTGGTGTTAACAGAACTCTGGACACTGGTAGAGAGCAGTGTTGCCTTCACACGGTCACATCCATGCTCCTCGTGGTCCATGCTCACTGTTGCTGAGAGAGACCTCCACCCATCCAGGCAGCTGGGAAGGGTGCCAAGGTGAGTGAACACTTTTCCTTTATGGGTAACTGTATTTGTAAAGGGTGAGGGGAAGTGCCCCACCCCAGTAATGTTCCAGATACAAATCAATATCTTCAAAGGAACCACTATCTATGATTTCATTGTGTAATATTTTCATAATTTCTTTTAAATTATAACCAAATTATCCATGCAAAAGTATAAAAATAATTTATGTCTGTTATGGCAAACAGCAAACTTCCTTCTCTAGCCTCAACTCCCATTCCTTTTTTCTCAGAATTATCTGCATTGGCAGATTATTTTGGGTACACATTTCTGTTTGTAAATGCATGCATTCTATAGTTTCATCCATCCCACATACTATCACATATGAGAAAAATATTGGAGTACAACTTAAAAATATAAATAAAACTTCTAACTTCTTAAAATACTTCAGATTAGAAGTATATCATCCAATTATGAGAGGATCATTTCTGATTTAAAATAATAAGGAAAATTGGAGTTAAGTAGAAAGCAGGCCACTGTAATTCACTGGCTGTTAAACTTGAATCCACATCAGAATCAGCTGAACTAACTGAAAAAAATATAAATGGCTGTGGTGCCTTAGAAGAAAATGTTACAATAATGGGTAACATTATTTTTAAAATAATAAATTTTTAAATGCTCATCGAGAATATAATGGACTGAAGAACCAGTGAAAACAACCTGGACAATTTGAAATAAGTGGAAAGCCCATCTTTACATAAACTAAGAGAAATCTCGAGTTCTGATGCATAAATTAGTAGTAAGAAATTGAACACAGATGAGTGTGGAAGAAGATGTTGGAGGAGCAGATCTCAGAACAAACTTCAAGTGCACTTTTCCTGAGGAGAAAGACATCCTGAATTTCACAGTCACAGCCGCTTCCTTAAAAGTTTCACAAGTTGCACAGAGTGGAGGTGGAGATTCTTTGGAGATTCACATTCATCATATTCACAGGGTTCCACTCCAGTATGAATGTTGTAATGTTTAATGGCATACTGCCTCTGAAGGCTATTCCACATTCCTTACATATACAGGGTTTCCCTCCACTATGAATTTTCTCATGGTCAGTGAGATTTGATTTTCTACTGAAGGGATTCCTACAGTCCTTACAGATATAGGGTTTATCTCCAGTTTGCCTCTCTGGTGTATTAGACAGCCAAAGGAGTGCTAATGTGAAATACCAAAAATGGATTAGTCTTTATAAAGGGTATTTATTTGTGGTAGAAGTCCACAGATACCAGGCCATAAAACATTAACTTTCTTATCACCAAAGTTCATTGCCACATGTTGGAGCAAGAGAGCTGCTGACATTTGCCAGCGTTCAGGCTTCTTGTGTTCCTCTCTTCCCAGGGCTGCATTTCTCTCTGGGCTTAGCTCTTCTGGTTCCTCCACAAGGTCAGCTGTATACTATCAGGCATATGGTTCACTTCCCTTCTTCTGTGGCCTTATCTCCAACATCAAAATTCCTTCTCAAAAAAAACCCACTTCAACTGTCGCTTGCCATGCCTTTTATATTCGACTCCCCCACCCACTAAGGGGAGGGTTCAATGCCCTCCTGACATGGCCCAGTCGACGCCATAATCATGCCCAGATTAACAGATCAGTTTACAAGCATGATCCAATTATATTTTTGGAATTCATAATTATGTCACATTCCCCAACGGTTAATTTCCACCCTCTGATTTCCAAAAATATATTACAATTCTCAAAAAACTTAAATCAGTAACAATTTAAGTTCAAAATCATATCATAGGCATTTTAAAGAAATACAGTTCATCTTGAGTCAAAACCCCTTCTGCTATCGGCCTCTGAAACTTACAAAGCCATTTAACTGGTTCTAATACACAAATGGAAAGAAAAAGGATAAACATTATCAATATCATAAGAACAAATTGGGATGTTAAACATGAGTCATGGATCCTCTACAATTCAGTAAACCTGCAGTGCATCCTCCATGCGATTTCAATGTCTGAGTCATTCTTAAGATGATGGTTTTTTCTCCTTGGAGCCACATGGGGACCCACCCTTTCCACAGGCTTGCCCAATGGCCACTTACTTGTTTCCACCATCATCAAGCATCTGGGTGTCGACCAAACCCCAGACATCAACCAAGAGTGTTCGGGTGATTGTCACACTTTACCCAATCTTTGGGTTAGAGTCAGACCCTAGTACAGTGAGGTGAAGATAACATTCCCCTTAAATTTGGCATACAGGCTCAACCCTCTCAGAGCAACAAGTTGACCATCTGGCATTCCCTAACATTTGGCACACAGGTTCAACAATCTCAAAGTGATGGGTGGACCACCTGGCCTTCTATAGTCCATGGGGGACAGGTACACCCCTCTCAGACCTATGGGGTGTTGACCTCAACTGTTCTAATTTTTCAGGAATATGCTCCAGCCTTTCTGCACCCTGGGATGTCAAAACTCTCCCAAAACATTGGGTGGGGACATCCACCCTCTTCATCTGCTGGGGAAAACTCACCCTCTCTCCACCATGGGGCATCAAAACTTGCTCAGAACATCAGGTAGGACCATCCACCATCTTCAAATCTAGGGGCAAACTCACCCTCTCTGTACACATGGGTGGGGCTCCTCTCTTTGCCCAAGGAGAGGTTCTAAGTTCAGATCTCTGCTTCCATAGTTTTCTTCTTTAAGCTGATTCTCCTTCAATCTCTCCTTTCCATGTTCTCTTTTGTCCAAGCTGACAGAGGTTTTGTTCATACAACTCTCTCAAACATTTTGTTGGTTTTAGCATGCAGGAAGCAGGGGTCCAAGCCAGCAGACAATAAGACTTTCCACAAGTCTTTCCTAGATAACTGCATCTTCAATTCTGATTTACAAGTTCCAAGTTTCGTAAAGTCTTCAAGTGGGGCATTTTCATCTGGGAATTTGAGTTCTAGAAGCTTGAGAATTCCAGAATCAGTTTCTGTGTTCTTGGTACCCAAAAGTTCAGTCCTTAGTGTATTTTGCTTATTTAGAATTTTGCTATAAGCTCCAAGGAGAAGCCAAACCACATTCTCTGAGTTTACCTTGGAAAGTTCTTCAGCTAAATGCTCCAGTTTGCCATTTTCAAATTCTGTCTTTCATATAATACCAGAAATTAATCTTTCTAATTTCTCTGCAACTTTAAAACATGGATTGCCTTTCCTCCATTTTCCAATAATAGTTTCATCATTTACTTCTAAGGCATCATAGAAAGTCTCCTTAGCATCCATATGACTATCATCTGTCTCTTCAAAGTGATCTAGGACTTTTCCATCAAGCATTTCACAATTCCTCCAAAGGATAACACTTACCCATTTATAAAACCATCCCAACAATTTGGTATATGCAAAAGCACTTCCTCACTCCTCTGTATCAAATTCTATATTAGTCAGCCAAAAGTGTGCTAATGTGAAATGCCAAAAATGGGTTAGTTTTATAAAGGGTATTTATTTGGGGTGGAAGTCCAGATACCAAGCCATAAAGCATTAAGTTTCTTCTCACCAAAGTTCATTGCCATGTTTTGGAGTGAGACTTCTGCTGACGATTGCCAGGGTTCAGGTTTCTGGTGTTCCTCTCTTCCTGGGGCTGCATTTCTCTCTGGGCTTAGCTCTTCTGGTTCCTCCACAAGGTCAGCTGTAGACTAGCAGGCAGTCGGCTCACTTCTCTTTCTCTGGGGCCTTTTCTCCAACATCAAAACTGTTCTCAAAAAAACTGCTTCAACTGTCCTTTGCCATGCCTTTTATATTCGATCCCCCTTCTACTAAGGTGTGGGGCTCAATTTCCTAGAGACGAGGCCCAGCCAATGCCCCAATCATGTCCAGATTAACATGTCACTTTACAAGCAGGATCCAATTATATTTTTGGAATTTATAATTATATCAAATTCCCCAACAGTTACGTCTGGTGTGTAATGAAGCTTGATTTCTGAATGAAAGCTTTCCCTCATCCATCACATTCATAGTTTTCTCCAGTATGTATTCTCCGATGGTAAGTAGCAGGAAGTACATTTCCTACTTTGGTGTGAACAGCCCTCTAACAGGACATGTGTAGAGAGCAGTGTGACCTTCACATTGTTCCATCCATGATCCTCGTGCTCCGTGCTCACTCTTGCTGTGGGAGGCCCCCACTCATCCAGGCAGCTGGGGAGAGTGCCGAGGGGAGTGAGCACTTTTCCTTCATAGGGGACTCTAATAGCAAAGGGTGAGGGGAAGTGCCCCACTCCAGTAATGTTGAATATACAACTCGATATATTCAAACCAACCACTTGTATGACTTCATTGTGTACTATTTTCATAATTTCCTTTAAATTATAACCAAATTAACCATGCAAAGAGCATAAAAATAATTCATGTGTGTTATGGGAAACAGTCAGATTCCTTCTCTAGCAGGAACCCTCATTCCCTCTTCCTCAGAATTATCTGCATTGCCAGATATTTTAGGTACACATTTCTGCTTGTAAATACATGCATTCTTTAGTTTCATCCATCCCACAACTTATCATGTATGAGAAAATTTTTGATGTACATCATAAGAATATAAATAAATTTTCTAACTTCTTAAAATACTTGAGATTAGAAGTATATCATCTAATTATGAAGGGATCATTTCTGATTTAAAATAATAAAGAAAATTTGAGTTAATTAATAATCAGGCCACTGTAGTTCAGGGGCTGTTAAACTTTAATCCACATCAGAATCAGGTGAAGAAACTGAAAAAAATATCAATGGTTGGCGTGCCTTATAAGAAAATGCTACAATAATGGGCAGGAATATTTTTAAAAAGGTAATTTCTTCAATGCTTACCCTGAATGTAATGGATTGAACAACCAGTGTAAACAACCAGGAAAATATGAAATAAGTGGAGAGCTCAACTTTATATAAACTAAGAGAAATATCGAGTTCTGATACATAAATTAGTGGTAAAAAATTGAACACGGAAGAATGTGGAAGAAGTTGGAAGGATCAGATATCAGAACAAATTGCAAGTGCACTTTTCCAAGAGGAAAAAGACATCCTGAATTGCACAGTCACAGCCACTTCCATAAAAGATTGGCAATAATTTGCACAGACTGGAGGTGGAGACTCTTTGGAGATTCACATTCATACCATTCACATGGTCTCTCTCCAGTATGAGTGTTGTAATGTATAATGAAATACTGCTTCTGGCTGAAGTCTATTCCACATTCCTTACATATATAGGGTTTCCCTCCACTATGTATATTCTCATGGTCAGTGAGATTTGATTGCTACAGAAGACTTTCCCACATCCCTTACATATATAGGGTTCCTACCCAGTTTGTCTTCTCTGGTGTGTAATGAGGCTTGACTTCTGAAAGTTTTCCCACATCCATCACATTCTTACAGTTTCTCTCCAGTATGTATTCTCAGATTTTTAACGAGTTTTTCCTTCTGGTTGAAGGATTTTCCATATTCATTACATATATAGGGTTTTTCTTCAGAATGAATCCTCTGATGTTAAATGAACTATTGCTTTTGGCTGCAGGTTTTCTGCATTCTTTACATTCATTTTGTTTCTGTCCATTATGAGTTTTGAATTTTCATTGAGATATTATTTGTACCTAAAGGCTTTTTCATATGACTTACATGCACAGGATTTCTTTGCAGTAGGAAATCTCTTGTATCTGAGGTTTGACATTTGAATTAAAGCTTTCCCACATATATGATTTCTCTTCAGTAAGAATTTTCTGATCAATAAAGAGGTTTTCTTTCAGGTTGAAAACTCTCCCACATGTATTACATTTCCATGCTTGTTCCCCTGTATGGTTTTAAAATGGGGAGTAAAAAAATGACTGGAAAAAGCAGACTACATCCAGGAAACTCATATGGCTTCTCTCTAGTTGGAATTTTCTCATATTCCTTGAGTTTGGTTTCAGATGGAAGCATTCCCATGTTCATTACAACACTTACTAATGTATGAATATTTCATCATCAATGAGATTAAATCCCTGGCTGAGGATTTCAGGATTCCTTACATACACAATGTTTTAATCCTGTATATTTCTTTGATTTGACTCTAGCTTTCCCAAATACATGAAATCCCAAATGGTTTCTCTGAAGAATTATTTCTCAGGTATCTCATGAAGTTGAATTTCCAGGAAAACTTCACACTAATTACACTTAAAGGGGAGGACTAGCATGTGGGGCAAAGTGGCAAAACTCATTGGTTTCATTCTTTTTTCCTTACATAGATTACCTCATGCATAGGTAAGCATGATGCAAATTCCTTCAAAGTGAAGTGACATTCATAGAAGCATTACCTTGAGGAAACATTGCTTGTGGTCAGAGAACATATTTTCCCAACTTTCTTACATTCTCTCTGTTCATCTTAAGTCTATGCTGTTATGGATGTGGATATAGCTTCACTCACAATCTTCTGTTATGTGGTTCTTTATCCTTCTTAATATCCTATGTTTCTTCATAGTTTGTGGGGAGCAGCAACAACAGAGCTTAGAGGGAAATTTATAGAATTGAATGCAATCATTAGAAAAGAGGAATGATCCAATATCAATTTTCTGTGTGTTCAATTTGGGAAGCGCAAAAATATATCCTTTTTATTTGTTCTATCATTCATGGTCCTTCTTGCTTCAAAAGAGCATCACATCCAGTTTGGTGACTTCATAAGTAGGAAATGGGGAAGTGATACAGCACTTGATTTATGATGGGGACAAAACAACAGCTGATAGAACAACCTTGCAACCATCAGGCTTATGAAGGATAAGAAAGGTGCAGCTTCCAAAGATCCACGAGTTAGGTGGCCCTAGAAAAAAGGCCAAAATGGCAACCCAGGAAATCCTGAAAATTTTGTTTTGGACTATTTTTGTTCAATTTATTTTTCTTCTATATATTTGGATGAGATGCACTCTTTAATATTCTTTAAAGTTTACCAGGGAAATTATAACACTTTTGCATGCCTTCCCAAATCTGCACTTATGATTTTTGATTGATTTGGCAAATAATGTATTTTAAAACATTTTACATCCTGTATTAGTCAGCCAAAGGGGTGCTGATGCAAAATACCAGAAATCTGTTGGTCTTTATAAAGGGTATTTATTTGGGGGTAGAAGCCTACACTTACCAGGCCATTAAGCATGAATTTCTTCCTTCACCAAAGTCTGTTACCCTGTCTTGGAGCAAGACAGCTGCTGACATTTGCGAGTGTTCAGACTTCTTTCTTTCCACTCTTCCCAGGGCGGCATTTCTTTCTGGGCTCATCTCCTCTGTTTCCTCCACAAGGTCAGCTGTAGACTATGAGGCTCTCTAACCTTTGCCTCTCTACACAAGGCCAGATCTGAAATGTCAGCTGAATATCTTGTCTCTTTTCCCCGGGGCCTTCTGTACCTGATCATCAGAACTCCAACATCAAAAACTGCTCCAGGTCTGTCCTTTGCCAAGTCATTTTATGTTTGAGACCCCACCTACCAAAAGGCGGGGCTCAATGCCCTATGGACTCTGGGCCAGTCAACGACCTTATCATAACTTAATCATGCCCAGATTAACAGACCAGTTTACAAGCATAATCCAATATCTATTTTTGGAAATCATAATGATATCCCACTGCTACATATTCATTTACCCATCTTATGCTATATATTATTTTATGGTGTATTTTAACACTTTATTGATGTCCTAGGCCATGGATATCATTATTTATTTATCCATTCAATAGTCATTTATATATATGAATTTATTTATTTATGTATTTTATATATATATATATTTAAAGGTGCTTTGATTACCTAAATATTATGCAGAAATTACAGGGATTCCCATGTTCCCCACCTCCCACAACTCCCACAGCATCCACACAAACATTCTTCATCACTGTGGCTCATCAGCCTCAATGGATATACACATCCTGGTGCCTTGCCACCAAGCATAGACTACAGTTCACATTTTAGACCACATTCTCTCCCACACAGTCCTGAATGTTGTGTGTTGATTTAAAATGGCCTACATCCATCACCACAATGGCACTCAGGACAACCCCCCATGTCCTGAAAAAGCCCCTGTATTTCAACTGCAATTCCCCTCCCTGCCCTGAAATTGTGCAGTGGTCACTGGCTCCACCTCACTCTAAAAATTACGTCCATTGCTAGAATCACCATATATGTTAAACAGAATAGCATTAAGTTCACTCTAGTCCATATTTCTTTCCCCAATCCTGAGGGGACTGGGATGGTGTTGTCCACTCAATCTCCAAGTGAGAGAGAGCTTATAGCCCATGGTATGGTTTTGGGTGGTATTATCCTGCCTGCAGCTGCAGGCCCTCTCCATTCCTGGGATGGCCATTATCCATCATTTTCTCCTCACAAGGTTACTTGGATGAGTCCATTGAGCTGTAGGGTAGGAGTTGCAGCTCTACCGAGATTCCAGGCACAGCTGGCATATAGGAGGCTCCAGTCTCTGGAAGTACATCTAAAAACTCCAGCATCACATATAGGTTTGAATAGAAGGGACTGATGCATCATGTTCAGGGAGGACTTATTTGAGTCTAACTCTGTCACTCTCAGGAGCACAGATTCCAAAATATAGCCCACTAATAAGGTGTCAGTCTCTGGGGCTATATCATCTTATATAGGACCTGGGTGTCTCCAGAGCCCTCAGGAGACCCTCTGTGTAGGGTGATATACACTTTGGTGTTCTATGAGATCCTACTGCCGTGTTCATAAGCGTTAACTCTGGGATTATCTCCTGACTCTCTTTGAAGTCTCTTAGCCACTTGAACTTATATGTCTTTACCTTTTCCCTTTTCTTCAAGGTCTTTTTCTAGTCATGTTGCCAGTTTGCACTTGGTGTTAATCCCTCATTGTCAGGGAGGCTCATCCCCGGGAATCATGTCCCACATTGGGGGGAATGTAATTCATTCATATGCTGAGTTTGGCTAAGAGAGAGGCCACATTTGAGCAAGAAGGAGGCTCTCAGGTTGCAACCATTAGGCACCCCATAACAGTAGGCTAAGTTTCAATTAAAAGAGCAAAGACTCATAAGGCTAGTCATCAATAACAAGAACTCATCAGTGTACCATCCTCTTTTGATATACACTGTCCCTGCACTCAGAGGGCTGTTGCTGCTCCCTTGGAGAATGTGGCAGAGCTCTCCAGACTGGGAATTCAGATTCCCTCATCTACTGAGTGATTGTCCACCCACCATGATCATGCCCCATCCTTTGATCATTTGAACAATTTTATATATCTTTCATGTATATTCTGATGAATTTACTCCAATGAATCCCCCCTCCAAGACACCCCCTACGAATAATCCTCTGCAGCCCCCATTGTAACCCTTCTGTCATCTAAATATTCCCTGAACATTTAGCCCATGTAATAACCAAATACAATTAAAAGGAAAAGAAACAGGAATGATAAACTCAAATGCAAGAGATAAACACAAGGAAACTCAGGAAAAACAAAACAAACAAAAAACAAAATATGATTAGTGGATTGGGACATTCAAAAATGGAAAAAAAAAAGAAATTCCCTTTTTAAAAAAATCAGCACACACCACTCAGAACTGAGTGTGGGAGAGTGTGGTCTACGGTGTGAACTGTGGTCTATGGTTGGTCGCAAGGCTCCAGGACGTGTAAATTCATTGAGGGTGGTGGGCCACACTTGTGGGAGATGTTTGTGTGGGATGTGGTGGGAGGTGTGGGAGGTGGGCAACATGGGAATCCCAGTGGGTTCCGTGTAATATTTTAGGTAATCTAAGCACCTCTTAAAATATATGTATATATATATATAAATAACATTTTTGTAAGCAAATACACATATATGCATATATATTTATATATCATTTTGCAAATGTTTTTATGTATTGTGAGAATTTTGATTTTTACCCACAATAAAAATAAATAAATAAATTTAAAAAAAAATCCTGCTTTCCTTTTATCACTGTATTATTGGATGTCCATTGTACCATGACACCTTCCCACTCTCATTCCCCAAAGTATCCCAAGTTTTCATTTACATTTCAAAGAAGTTTTAGATCACAGCAAAATCACACAAGGAATACTAGACTCCCACATACCAAAACACCCTCCCACCTCCTCACGCCATATTAAAACCTTTTTTGGGGGAATGTTAGCATTGCTATAACTGTTATACAGAGAGTAAAATGTAGCAACTAAACATTGTCAAAGTTTACAGTATAGTTACAATTAGATGATACAGTTTAATATGTTTTGATGATATTTACCATTTCCTGCATCAATTACTGTAAGGTAATGTAAAACCTTTACCATGACCACTAAACACACGCTGTTTCTTCTTTTCCGTTCCTTCCTCCCCTTCCCCCTGGGGCATATGACACTTCACTGTCGACTCATGGAATGACAAGATTCATAGTTACATACCTTGGGTATTCTAACCTGCCCTTCCTAATCTACCCACCTGTCAACCCTGCACCACCAAACCCAGGAATATCATTACCCATCTGTCCTATCATTCAATATGCAACTATAAACTATCCCTTTATCAAATATTATGTCCATATGGGGGATGGCTTAGAGCCTACTGTTCTCTTTCTCTCCCTTGTTAACCTATCTTTCAGACAATAGTTCTCAGAGACTGCTCACTTTCCTCAGTTCAAATCAGTGAGGTCATATACTGTTCATCCTTCAATGTCTGGCTTGCTTCACTCAACATAAGGTCTTAAGATTCATCCACGTTATTCCATGTGTTAGCAATTTATTTCTTCTTACACCTGAGCTATATTCCATTGTATGTATGTACCACATTTTGCTTATCTATTCATCTGTTGATGGGCACTGGGACTGATTCAAACTTTAGGCAATGGTGAACTATGCTGCTATGTACATTGGTGTGCATGTATCTGTTTGTGTCTTTGCTTTAAATACTTCTGGGTATATACCCAGCAGTGGAATTGCTGGATCATATGGAAGATCTATTGTTAGTTTTCTGAGGAACTGCCAAACTGTCCTCCGCAGTGGTTGAACCATACCACGGTCCCACCAGGAGTGGATAAGAGTTCCTATCCTCCACATCCTCTCCAATATTTAATGTCTGCTGTTTTTTTAATAGCTGCCATTCTGATGGGTGTAAGATGGAATCTCATTGTAGTTTTGATTTGCATTTTTCTGATAGGAAGCGATGAGCATTTTTTCATGTGCTTTTTAGCCATGAAATACTTCCTTGGAGGAATGTCTTTTCAGGTCACTTGCCCATTTATTAAATGGGTTGTTTGTCTTTTTATTTTCAAGGTGTAGGATTTCTTTATCTATGCAGGATATTAGGCTCCTGTCAGATATATGATTGCCAAATATTTTCTCCCATTGTGTAGGCTGCCTTTTTATTTTCTTAATAACATCCTTTGAGGTGCAGAAGTTTTTAATTTTGATGAGATTCCATTTATCTATTTTTTCTCTTGCTGCTCATGCTTTGGCTGTGAAGTTCATGAAACCATTTCCTATTACAAGGTCCTGTAGATGCTTTCCTACATTATTTTCCAAGGTCTTTATAATTTTGTCTCTTATATTTAGATCTTTGTTCCATTTTGAGTTGATTTTTGTATAAGGTGTGAGATGGTATTCTTCTCTCATTTTTTGGATATGGGTATCCAGTTCAACAACCCACTTGTTAAAGAGGCCATTCTCTCCCAACCAAGTAGGATTTGTGGCCTTGTCAAATATCAGATGACTGTATATGCGAGGATCTATATCGGAACTCTCGATTCTGTTCCGCTGGTCAGTAGGTCTATCCTTGTGCCAATACCACACAGTTTTGATCACTGTAGCTTTGTAGTGTGTTTTAAAATCAGGACGTGTGATAGACCAACTTCATTTTTCTTTTTCAATATGTCTTTGGCAATTAGGGTTCTCTTACCTCTCCAAATATATTTTGTGGTCAGTTTTTCCAGTTCCTTAAAATATACAGTGCTGATTTTTATTGGGATTGCATTAAATCTATAGATTAGTTTGGGGAGGATAGATATCTTGATGAGGTTTAGTGTTCCTGTCTATGAACAGGGAATATGTTTCCATTTATTTAAGTCTTCTTTGATTTCCTTTAACAGTGTTGTGTAGTTTTCTATATATAAGTCCTTTACATCTTTCGTTAAATTTATTCCTAGGTATTTGATTCTTTTAGTTACTATTGTAAATGGTACTTTTTTCTTGATTTCCTCCTCAGCTTGCTCGTTATTGGTGTACAGAAATGCTACTGATTTTTAAGCATTGATCTTATAGCCTGCAACATTACTGAACTCCTTTATAAGTTCTAGAAGCCTTGTGGTAGCTTTCTCAGGGCTTTCTATGTATAGGGTCATGTTATTTGCAAATAATTAAGTTTTTACTTCTTCTTTTCCAATCTGTATGCCTTTTATGTCCATTTTTTTACTCAGTGCTCACACAAGTACTTCTAAGACAATGTTAAATAGGAGTGGTGATAGTGGACATCCTTGTCTTGTACCCGAACTCAGAGGGAAGGCTTTTAGGATTTCACCATTGAAAATGATGTCAGCTTTGGGTTTTTCATATATATCCTTTATCATATTCAGAAAGTTTTGGTCTATTCCTATCTTTTGTAGTGTTTTAATGAGGAAAGAGTGCTGTATTTTGTTGAATGCTTTTTCTGCATCTATAGAGATGATCATGTGATTTTTTTCTTTCAATCTGTTTATGTAGTGTATTACATTGATAGATTTTCTTATATTGACCCATCCTTGCATACCCAGGATGAAACGCACTTGGTCATGGTGTACAATCCTTTTGATATGTTGTTGAATGTGATTAGCAAGTATTTCGTTGAGGATTTTAGCATCTAGGTTCATTAGAGAAATTGGTCTTTAATTTTCCATTCTTGTGGTATCATTATTTGGTTTTGCTTTAGGGTAAAGTTGGCATCATAGAATGAGTTAAGCAATATTCCTTCTACTTCTATTTTTTGGAAGAGCTTAAACAGAATTGGTGTTAGCTCTTTCCAGAATGTTTGGTAGAATTCAGTGGTGAAGCCATCTGGTCCTGGGCTCTTCTTAGTTGGAAGGTTTTTGATGACTGAGTCTATCTGTTTACTTGTAATTGGACTTGAGTTCATCTATTTCTTCTTTCATCAATGTAGGCTGTTTTTGAGTTTCTAGAAACTTATCCATTTCCTCTAAATTATCATTCTTGTTGGCATATAATTTTTCAAATTGTCCTCTTATGATACTCTTATTTCCTGTTTTCTACTTCCTTTAGGTTTAGTTTGTTGTTGTTTTTCCAATTCCTCCAAGTGTGTAGTTAGGTCTTCAATTTTAGCTCTTTCTTCTTTTTTAATATATGAATTTATGGCTATGAACTTCCCTCTCAGGACTGCTTTCGCTGCATCCCATAGGTTTTGATATGTTGTGTTGTTGTTTTCATTAGTTTCGAGGTAGTTACTGATTTCTTTTGAAATTTCCTCTTTGACCCACTGTTTGTCTAAGAGTGTGTTGTTTTACTTCCATATCCTTGTGCCTAACCTGTTCTTTGGCCCTTAGTGATTTCCAATTTCATACCATTATGGTCAGAAAATTACTTTTTATAATCTCCATCTTTCTGAATTCATTGAGAGTTGTTCTGTGGCCTAGCATGTGGTCTATTTTGGAGTAGACCAAAATAGAATTCAAGAAGAATGTAAATCCTGACCTATTTGGGTGCAGTCTTCTGAATATGTCTATTAAGTCCAGGTCCTCTAATGTATTGTTGAAAGTCTTTGTTTCTTTATTGATTCTCTGTCTAGATTTTCTGTCTAATGATGATAATGAAAAAATATAAACTGAAAAAATATAAAGGGTTGTGGTGCCTTATAAGGAAATGCTACAATAATGGGCAGCATTAATTTTTAAATTGTTATTTTTAAAATGCTTACCCAAAATATAATGGATTGAAGAACCAGTGAAAAAAACCAGGATAATTTGAAATAATGGAAAGCCTATCTTTACATAAACTAAGAGAAATTTTGAGTTTTGATGCATAAATTAGTGGTAACTAATTGAACACAGAGGAGAGTGGAAGAAGATGTGGGAGGAGCAGATCCAGAACAAACTGCAAGTGCACTTTTCCAATAGGAGAATCTCATCCTGATTGCAGTCACAGCACCTTCCTTAAAAGATTGACAAGTTGCAGAGACTGCAGGTGGAGATTCTTTGGAGATTTAAATTCATTACATTCAGAGGGATTTGCTCCAGTATGAATGTTGTAATGCTTAAAGAGATACTTCCTCTGGCTGAAGGCTATTTCATATTCCTTACATATATAGGATTTCCCTCTACTATGAATTTTCTCATTGTCTGTGAGATTTGATTTGCTACTGAAGGCTTTCCTACATTCCATACATATATAGGGTTTCTCTCCAGTTTATCTTCTCTGGTGTGTAATGAGGCTTGATTTCTGAATGAGACCTTTCCCACATCCATCACATTCATAAGATTTCTCTCCAGTAACCATTGGAGAATGGTTAATGAGGTTTTCCTTCTTGTTGAAGGCTTTTCCACATTCACTGCAAATATAGGGTTTTTCTCCAGAATGAATGCTGTGATGTTTAATGAATTATTGCTTTTGGCTGAAGGCTTTTCTGTATTCTTTACATTCATTTTCTTTCTGTCCAGAAAGAGATTTTTTTGTTCTTTGACATTTTATTTGTACCTAAAGCTTTTTCGCATGCCTTATATGCATAGGGTTCCTTTGCAGTAGGAAATCTCTCGTATCTGAGATTTGACATTTCAATTAAAATTTCCCACATATATATGATTTCTCTTCAGTAAGAATTTTCTGATGAAGAAAGAGGTTTCTGTCACGTTTAAAACCTTCCAGCATGTATTTCACTTCTATGCTTGTTCATCTGTAAGGCATTTAAAATGATGTGTAAAAAATGAATGTAAAGAGCAGAGTACATTTGGACACTCAGGTGGTTTCCATCTAATTTGAATATTCTCCCATTCCATGAGGTTTTGTTTTAGATGGAAGCATTCCCATGTTCATTACAACACTAACTAATGTATGAATATTTCATGCTCAATGAGATTTAATGCGTGGCTGAATGATTTCCAATATTCCTTAATACAACAGGTTTTACACTTGCATGTTCTTTGATGTGACTCTCACTTTCCCAAATTGATGAAATCCCATATAGTTTCTCTGAAAGATTAATTCTCGGGTATCTCATGAGTTTGAAGTTCCAAGAAAATTTCACCCTCATTACACTGAAAGAGGAGGACTATCATGTGGGCCAAATTGGTAAAATTCATTGTCTTTATCTTTTTTCCATACATAGATGTCCTCATGCTTAGGTAAGCATGATGCAAATTCCTTCAAAGAGAAGTTACATTCATAGAAGTGTTATTTAGGAAACAATGCTTGGGGTCAGAAAAAATATTTTCCCAACTTTCTTACATTATTTGCTTTCATCTTAAGACTGTACTGTTGTGGAAGTGGATATAGCTTCGCTCACAAGCTTTTTGTTATGTGGTTCATTCTGCTCCTTAATGTCGTATGGTTCTTCATAGTTTCTGGTGTCCAGCAAAATCAGTGCTTAGTTGGAAATTTATAGCTTTGAATGTATTCATTAGAAAAGAGGAATGATCCAATATCAATCATCAAAGTGTTCAATTTGTGAAATGCAACAATATGTCCTTTTTATTTGTTCTATCATTCATGGTACTTCTTGCTTCAAATGAACATGACATCCAGTTTGGTGACTTCATAACTAGGAAATGTGGAAGTGATACAGCACTTGATTTATGATGGGGACAAAATAACACCCCATAAATCAATCCTGGAATCTTCAGGCTTCTGAAGGATAAGAAAGGTGCAGCTCCCAAGATGCATGAGTAAGGTGGCCACAGAACAAAGGCCAGAAAGGCAACCCAGAAATTAATGAACACTTTGTTTTGGACTGACTATATTTCTTCAATTTTTTTCTTCCATTCATTTGGATGAAATGCACTATTTAATATTCTTTAAAGTGTACCAGGGAAATTATAACAGATTTGCTTGCCTTTCCAAATCTTCACTTATTATTTGTTATTAACCTGCTAAATAATATCTTTTAAAACATTTTATATCCTGTATTAATCAG
>JAKSZT010054203.1:594900-618120 GCA_026826555.1 Tolypeutes matacus
CCTCCCACCAAGGGGCGGGGATCAACACTCTACCAACTGTGGCAAAGTCAATGCACTTATCAAAACTTAATCATTGCCAGATTAACAGATCAGTTTACAAACATAATCAAATATCTATTTTTGCAATTCATAATGATATCGAACTGCTACATATCCATTTACCCATCCTATGCTATATATTATTTTATGGTGTATTTTAGCACTTTATTGATGTCCTAAGCCACGAATATCATTACTACTTTATCCATTCAATAGTCATTTAGATATATGAATTTAATTAACAGATATTATTCTTCAATCCATCCTGAATCTCAAAGCTTATGAGATTATATTCTTTCTGCCTGAAGAATATTCTTTTACATTTCTTTTAAAGTGAGTTGCTGCTAACAAATGGTATTAGTTTTTATTCATCTGTAAAATATTTATTTCACTTCTTCCTGAAGGATTGAGATGAATTAAATCTCAGGCACTCCACAATCTCCACTGCTTCTGAGAGCACCCTTGGGGTCTAATTTCTCCATTCTGTTGTAAATGCAATCAGTTCTTTGTAGAAGAAATTAGGGTCTTTCAGTTTTTCAACATATTTCCTGCTCCCCCACAACTGCCACAAAACAGGAAAATCTGTGCACTCTGTTTCTGTGAAAGGGAACAATGACACACCTCTCTGAGTTACACACCTGATATTGGAGCTAAGATTTGGTGTAGAAAGCACAGTATGCTGAGTTCTTCTTGGGACCACTCTAGGAACCAGTGCAATGATGTTCAGCATCCCATTTTGCTCAATGATTGCCTCACCCTATGTACAGCCACCGTTCATGAGTTCCCATTACTCTCAGACTTAGGAGACCCCTTCTGATCCCTGTGCCCTGGGTTAATGCCCTCATTTGAGTCTTGCATGGTCAACAGAAATGTATGTTCTTACTAACCCATTGCTGTATGTGTAAGCCTTTTTTATGTTTGTTTATATTCAGATAAGGTAACTTTTGATTAGGTCACTTTGTGGTAGAATGCTTTAGTTTAGTTAAGGGCCTCTGGTTAGATTTCAGGCACCTGGATGGATCCCAATCATTGTGCTGATGTCCTACATACCTGGAACACTCAGAGAAAGAGTGCTGCCATGTTTATCCTGACATTTGGGAGAAGGCTACAGGATCTCCTACAGCTGTGGAGAGATACATTAACCCTGAGAGTGTGATAGAGAGGCTATACTCATGCAGCAGCTTGAAGCTGAATACATCCAGGCTAGAGGAGAAGAGAGAGGTGTGAGCAAATGTGGCTTATGGCCCACTGCTGAGTTCTCGGATAAAGTGAGTTTGGAGGAGAAGGCAGAGAGAGACAGGCAGGTGCATCATTTTGCCTTGGCAGGAGCTGATCCTTGTTAAGACAGCATTTTTGATGATACCTTGATTTGGACAATTTCACAGCCTCAGAACATAAGCTTTAACCCTAAAAAATTCTAATAAAAGCCAACCAATTTCTTTGCAATGGCAGCAGTTGGTAAACTGAAACAGCTAGGGACACAGGTTTGGAGACCTGCTGTGTTCCCAAATGGCAGAGTGATGCTGCTGCCCAGTGAATTCACCTTTAAACTGTGGGTGTCTCCAGACTAGCTGAGAATGAGTACTGGTAAGATGGAGGGGGAAGTGCTCTTGGCCATCAAGGCCTGCAAGTCAGGCAGGGGAGGCACTTGGTTTGCAGACTAGTCTATTGTCACAGATGCCACAGTATGATGTACCTTCCTCAGGCAGGGTTTGGCCAGGTGGACAGGGGCAGATAAAAGCATGGGACCTGGGGTTTTGTGCACAGAGGAGTCAGGGCATAGGAAGGAGACTTCCTGTTCCTGTTCCTTTTGCTCATCCCTCCTTCCCTTGGCCTCCAGCGTGGACCCTCTGAGGTGGCTGCTCTTACTGTTTCCCTTCTGAGTCTCAGGCATAGAATCCAGTCTCCTGCTCACAGTTCTACATTCATCTTCTCCAATCTTGGGGCAGCTAAAGGAAGAGCAATGCCTAGATGAAACCTGTTGGTGTAAGGAAGGAAAAGTCAAAGTTCACATTACAGCATTAACTTCAGCAATAACATCTTGAGAATGAGCAACTTTAGGCTAGTGACCCTAATAAATAGTATGGGAAACCCAGAAAGTCCTGAGACCTAGGGCTGACAAGAAAAGATGTTAGATTGTGAGGTAGTGCAATTTTGCAGAAAACCTCAGAGGGTACAGATGTCAAAAGCTCTCAGACTAATTAAATTTTCAACACATTTTTAAGAGAGTTGAAAATGATGCAGACCTCTTAATCCCAGAAGATAACAGAGGGGGTTCGTGGGAAGAGCTATTGAACAACTGAAGAAGCCTGAATGTAACACGTGTTCAGTGCAATTCCCCCAAGCCAGAGAGGGAATGTCCTGTTTGGGAACCAATCTCTCAGAGCCCCAATGAAAACCATCATCATAAGTTCTTGATCAGCAAAGAGGAAAGGGAGAAAGCCCTGCTCAGCACTCACAACCTCAGTTAGTGATGTAAGTCCCTCTAGCAGGTCTTCACTGTGGATTTAGCAGCAGGAAGTCCATCTTCTCCTGTGGTGCTAACAGCCCTCTAACTGGACACGTGTAGAGAGCAGTGTGGCCTTCACACGGTCTCATCCATGCTTCTCATGCTTCATGCTAACTCTTCCTGAGTGAGGGCTCCACTTGGCCAGGCAGCTGGGGAGGGTGCTGAGGAGAGTGAGCACTTTGCCTTTATGGGTGACTGTAATTTCAAAGGGTGAGGGGAAGTTCCCTGCACAGTAATTTGCAGATACAAATCAATATGTTAAAATCAACCACTTTGTATGATTTCATTGTGTACTATTTTCAAAATTTCTTTTAAATTATAAGCAAATTATCCGTGCAAAGAGTATAAAATAATTTATGTCGGTTATGGCAAACAGCCTTTTCTAGCCTCAACCCGCATTCATCCTTGCTCAGTATTATCTGCATTGCAGATACATTTGGGTACACATTTCTGTTTGTAAATACATGCATTCTCTAGTTTCATGCATTGCTCACACTATCACATATGAGAAAAATATTGGAGAACAACATAAAAATATAAATATTCTAACTTCTTAAAATCCTTGAAAGCAGAAGGATATCACCTAATTATGAAAGGATCATTTCTGATTTAAAATAATAATGAAAATTGGAGTGAAGTAGAAAGCAGGCCACTGTAGATCAGTGGCTGTTAAACTTGAACTCTCATCAGAATCAGATGAAGAAACTGAAAAAATATAAATGGTTGGGGTGACTTATAAGAAAATTCTAGGGAAGCGGCTGTGGCTCAATCAGTAGGGCTCCCGTTTACCAAATGGGAGGCCCCGGGTTCGGTTCCCGGGGCCTCCTGGTGAAGGCAAGCCCGCCCGCACGACGTGGTTAGCTGACCCAGCGAGCACAAGCAGCAAGGGGGGGATAAATGAATAAATAAATAAAATCTTAAAAAAAAAAATTCTAGAATAATGGGCAGCATTATTTTTTTTAAATGGTAATTTTTAAAATGCTTACACAGAATATAATAGATTGAAGAACCAGTGAAAACAACCAAGATAATTTGAAATAAGTGGAAAGACCATCTTTACATTAACTAAGAGAAATCTCGAGTTCTGATGCATAAATAAGTGGTAAGAAATTGAACACAGATAAGTGTAGAAGAAGATGCGGGTGGAGCAGATCAAAGAACAGCAAGTGCACTTTTCCAAGAGGAAAAAGACATCATGTATTACACAGTCACAGCTGCTTCCTTCGAAGATTGGCAACAAGTTGCACAGCCTGGAGGTGGAGTTTCTTTGGAGATTCACATTCATTACAATCACAGGGTTTCTTTCCAGTATGAATGTGGTAATGTTTAATGAGATACTGCCTCTGACTGAATGCTATTCCACATTCCTTACATATATAGGGGTACCCTCCACTATGAATTTTCTCATGGTCAGTGAGATTTGATTTGCTACTGAAGGCTTTCCTACATTCCTTACATATGTCGGGTTTCTATCCAGTTTGTCTTCTCTGGTGTGTAATGAGGCTTGATTTCTGAATGAAAGCTTTCCCACATCCATCACATTCATAGGATTTCTCTCCAGTATGTATTCTCAGAAGGTTAATGAGATTTTCCTTTTGGTTGAAGGCTTTTCCACGTTCATTGTGTATATAGGGATTTTCTCCAGAATGAATGCTCTGATGTTTAATGAACTGTTCCTTTTGCCTGAAGGCTTTTTTGTATTCTTTACTTTAATTTTGTTTCTGTCCACTATAAGTTTTTTCATGTATATGAGATATGATTTGTACCTTAAAATTTTACATGTGACTTGCATGCATATGGTTTCTTTGCAATAGAAAATCTCTTGTATCTGAGATTTGCCATTTGAATTAAGGCTTTCCCACATATATATGATTTCTCTTCGGTAAGATTTTTCTGAAGAATAAAGACGTTTTCTGTCAGGTTGAAAATTTTCCCACATGTATTACATTTCTATGCTTGTTCCCCTGTATGGCTTTTAAAACGAAGAGAAAAAATGAATGTAAAGAGCAGACTACATTCAGGACATTCATATGGTTTCTCTGTAGTTAGGATTTTCTCATATTCCATGAGGTTTTATTTCAGATAGAAGCATTGCCATGTTCATTACAATACTATCTACTATATGAATATTTCATGCTCAATGCGATTTAATGCCTGGCTGAAGAATTTCCAATATTCATTTCATACACAGAGCTTTACTACTGCATGTTTCTTTGATATGACTCTAGCTTTCCCAAATTCGTGAAATCCCAAATGGTTTCTCTGAACTGTTAATTCTCAGGTATCTCATGAGTTTGAATTTCCAAGAAACTTCACACTCATTATACTTAAAGGGGAGGACTAACATGTAGCACAAACTAGTAAAACTCATTGTCTTCATTCTTTTTTCCTTACATAGATTCCCTCATGCTTATATAAGCATGATGCAAATTTCTTTAAAGTGAAGCATTCTTAGAAGTGTTATTTTGAGGAAACAATGCTTGTGGTCAGAGAAAATGTTTTCCCAACTTCCTTACATTCTCTGCCTTCATCTTAAGTCTGTACTCTTGTGGAAGAGGATATAGCTTCACTCACAGCCTCTTGTTATGTGTTTTTATTCTGCTTCTTAATGTCCTATGCTTCTCCATAGTTTGTGGGATGCAGCAAAAGCAATGCTCAGAGGGAAATTTATAGCATTGAATGCATTCATTAGAAAAGAGGAAAGATCCAATATCAATCATCTAAGTGTCTGAATTTGGGAAGGGCAACAATATCCCCTTTTTATTTGTTCTATCATTCATGGTTCTTCTTGCTTCAAATGAGCATCACATCCAGTTTTGTGACTCCATAACGAGGAAATGGGCAAGTGATACAGCACTAGATTTATGGGGGGACAAACAACACCCAATAAGTCAACCCTGGAACCTTCAGTCTTCTGAACGATAAGAAAGGTGCAGCTTCCAAAGTTGAACATGTAATGCAGCCCCAGAACAAAGGCCAAATGGCAACCCAGGAAATCCTAAACACTTTGGTTTTGGCTGACTATTTTTGTTCAATTTTTTTTCTTCTATTTATTTCTATGAGATGCACTATTAAATATTCTTTAAAATTTAATGGGGAAATTATAACACTTTTGTTTGCCTTTCCAAATCTGCACATATTCTTTGTTATTGAGTTGCCAAATAAAGTATTTTAAAACATTTTTATCCTGTATTATTCTGCCAAAGGTGTGCTGATGCAAAATACCTGAAATCTGTTGGAATTTATAAAGGGTATTTATTTGAGTTAGAAGCTTACAGTTACCAAGTCATAAAGGATAAGATTCTTCCTTCACCAAGGTCTGTTATCCCTTCTTGGAGCAAGACAGCTGTTGACATTTGGCAGGATTCAGGCTTCTTGGGTTTCACTCTTCTGAGGGCTGCATTGCTCTCTGGGCTCAGCTCTTCTGTTTCCTCCAAAAGGTCAGCTGTAGTCTATGAGGCTCTTTAAACTTTGCCTCTCTCCACAAGGCCAGCTGTGAGCTGTCAGGTGAATGGCTTGTCTCTTTTCTTCAGAGCCTTCTGTGCTTGCTCATCAGAAATCCAACATCAAAAACTATTCCCACTCTGTCCTTTGCTATGTCTTTCTATGTATGAGGCCCCACTCACCAATGGGTGGGACTCGATGCCCCACTGAATCTGGCACAGTCAACACCCTTATCATAACTTAACCATGCCCAGATTAACAGAACAGTTTACAAGCACAATCCAATATCTATTTTTGGAATTCATAATGATATTCAACTGCTACATATCCATTTACCCATTTTATGCTATATATTATTTTGTCATGTATTTTTACACTTTATTGATGTCCTAGGCCATGGATATCATTATTACATTATCCATTCTATAGTCATTTAGATATATGAATTTAATTAACAGATATTGTTCTTCCATCCATCCTGAAACTTGAACATTGTGAAATTATTTTTTTTGCCTGAAAAATATTCTTTTACATTTCTTTTAAAGTGAGTTGCTTCTAGCAAACCTTATTAGTTTTTAATAATCTGTAAGATATTTATTTCAATTCTTTCTTAAGGAGTGAGATGAATTAAATCTCAGCCCTGGATGATCTCCACTGCTTTTGAGAGCACCCTTGAGGTTGAATTTCTCCATACTGTTGGAAATGTAATCAGTCCTGTGGAGAAGAAATCAGGAGACTTCAGTTTTACAGCCTGCTTCCTGCCCACCCACACCCCAGTGAAAATCTGTGTGCTCTGGTTTTGGGGATGGGAATAATGCCAGACTTCTCTGAGTTGCACACCTGATTTTGGAGCTAAGATTCAATTGCAAAAGTACAGTATATTGAGTTTTCTTGGGACCATTCTAGGGACCATTTCAATGGTGGTCAGCACCCAATTTTGCTCAATGATGGGCACACCCAAAATACAGCCACTGCTTCATGAGTTTCCATTTCTTCTGGATTTAGGAGAACCCTCTGATCCCTGTGTCCTGGGTCAATGCCCTCATTTGAGCCTTGTGTGGACCCCAGAAAATATGTTTCTACTCATCCATTGCTGTGTGTGTAAGCCTTTTGTATGTAGGACATTTTGGTGAGATCCACATAAGAGATATTTTGATTAGTTCACTTTTTGTTAGATTGCTTTAGTTTAGTTAAGGCCTCTGATTAGATTTCAGGCACCAGGATGGACCCGAATCATTGTGCTGAAGTCCTATATATCTGGAACACACAGAGAAAGAGTGCTGCCATGTTTACCCTGCCTGGAGGGAGAGGGTTCCAGGATCTCCTCCAGCTTTGGAGAGACACAGAAACCCTGAGAGGCTGAGGGAGAGGCCAGAGGGTGGAGTCATGGAGCAGCTTGAAGCTGAAGACTTCCAGGCCAGAGAGGAAGGCAGAAGTGTGAGCAATTGTGTCTGATAGCCCACTACTGAGCTCAGGGATAAAGTGAGTTTAAGGAGAAGGCAGAGAGAGACAGGGAGGCCCAACATTTTGCCTTTGCAGGAGTCCAGCTGCAGCTGACCCTTGTTAAGACAGCATTTTTGATGGTGCCTTGATTTGAACATTTTCACAGCATCAGAACTGTAAGCTTTAACCCTAATAAATTCCAATAAAAGCCATCCTACTTCTGGTATTTTGCATTGGCAATGCTTGGCAAACCCAAACAACTATGGACACAGGGTTGGAGAGCTTACCTGTTCCCAAATAGCACTTGTATGCTGCTTCCCAGGGAATTCACCTGTAAACTATGAGTGTCTCCAGACTAGGTGGGAATGAGTACGTGTAAGATGGAGGGGTAATTGCTCTTGGCCAGCAAGGCCTGCAAGACAGGGGGTCAGACAGGGGAGTCACATGATTTGGGGTCTTGTCTAAAGTCACAGATGCCCCAGTATGATGTACCTGCCTCAGGGAGGGGTTGGCCAGATGGGCAGTGGTAGATAAAAGCATGGGAACTGGTGTCTGATGCAGCAGAGGAGTCAGGGCACAGAGAGAACATTTCCTGCTCCTGCTCCTTTTGCCCTTCCCTCCTTCCCTTGGCCTCCAGCCTTGACCCTCTGAGGAATCAGCTCTTACTGTACCCCTCCTGGGTCTCAGGCACAGATTCAGGTCTCCTGCTTCCTGTTCTATGTTCACCTTCTCCAATCTTAGGGCAGCTAAAGAAAGAGCAATTCCAAGATGAAACCTGTTGGAGCCAGGAAGGAAATGTCAAAATTCACATTACAGCATTGGTTACAGCAATAACATCACTGGAATGAGCAACATTAGGCCAGTGACCCTAATATATAGTGCGGGAATCACAGAAATTCCTGGGACATAGGGCTGACAAGAAGAGAAGTGAGGTTGTGAGATTGTGCAATGTTTGCAGGAAACCTCAGAGTGTGCAGATGCCAGATATTTCTCAGACTAATTAAATATTAAATTTTCAACACACCTTTAACAGATTTGAAAATGATGCAGAACTCTTCAATCCCAGAATAGAATGGAGGGGTTGGATGGGAAGAAGCTGATGAACAACTGAAGAACCTGAAATATATCCCCTGTTCACTGTAGTTCCCCCAAGCCAGAGAGGGAATGTCCGTTTTTGGAACCAAACTCTCAGTGCCCCAATGAAAACCATCATCATAGGTTCTGGTTCCACACAAGATCAAAGGGATAAAGTCCTGCTCTGCACTCACAGCCTCAGTTAGTGATGTGAGACACACTAGCCGGTCTTGATTGTGAAGTAAGCAGCAGGATGTCTTTCTTCTCCTGTGGTGGTAACAGCCCTCTAACGGGACATGTGTAGAGAACAGTGTGGTCTTCAACCTATCGCACCCATGCTCCTAGTGCTCCGTGCTCACTCTTGCTGTGGGAGGCCTCCACCATCCAGGAAGCTGGGGAGGGGCCAAGGGGAGTGAGCACTATTCCTTTATGGGTGACTCTATTTGCAAAGTGTGAGGGGAAGTGGCCCCTCCCCAGTAATGTTGCAGTTACAAATTGATATCTTCAAATCAACCACTTTGTATGATTTATTTGTGTACTATTTTCATAATTTATTTTAAATTATAACCAAATTATCTGTGCAAAGCATATAAAAACAATTTATATCTGTTATGGCAAACAGCAAAATTCCTTCTAAGCCTAAATCCCCATTCCTTCTACCTCAGAATTATCTGCATTGGTAGATGGTTTTGGGTACACATTTCCATTTGTAAATACATGCATTCTCTAGTTTCATCCATCTCACACCCTATCAAAGATGAGAAAAATATTGGAGTACAATTTAATAATACAAATAAAATTTCAACTTCTTAAAATAACTGAGATTAGAAGTATATTGACTAATTATGAAAGGATCATTTCCAATTTAAAATACTAAGGAAAATAGGAGTTATGAAAAAAGCAGGCCACTTTAGCTCAGTGGCTGTTAAACTTGAGTCTACACTAGAATCAGGTGAAGAAACTGAAAAAAATATAAATGGTTGGGGTGCCTTATAAGAAAATACTACAATAACGGGCAGCATTGTTTTTAAAATGGTAATTTTTTAAATGCTTACCCAGAATGTAATGGACTGAAGAACCACTGAAATCAACCAGGATAATTTGAAATAAAGTGGAAATCCCTTCTTTACATAAACTAAGAGAAATCTCGAGTTCTGATGCATAAATTAGTGGTAACAAATTGAACAAGGATGAGTGAGGAAGAAGATGTTGGAGGAGCAGATCTCAGAACAAAATGCAAGTGTACTTTTCCAAAAAGAGAAAGACATCCTGAATTGCGCAGTCGCAGCCACTTCCTTAGAGATTGTCAACAAGTTACCTAGGCTGGAGGTTGAGTTTCTTTGGACATTCACATTCATTACATTCACAGGGTTTCTCTCCAGTATGAATGTTGTAATGTTTAAAGAGATACTGCCTCTGGCTGGAGGCTATTCCACATTCCTTATATATATAGGGTTTCCCTCCACTATGAATTTTCTCATGGTCAGTGACATTTGATTTGCTAATGAAGGCTTTCCTACATTCCTTAAAGATATAGGGTTTCTCTCCAGTTTATATTCTCTGGTGCATAATGGGTCCTGATTTCTGAATAAAAGCTTTCCCACGTCCATCACATTCATAGGGTTTGAATCCAGAATGTATTTTCAGATAGTTAATCTGATTGAAGATTTTTCCACTCATTGCGTGTATAGGGTTTTTCTCCAGAATGAATGGTTTGATGATTTATGAACTATTAATTTTGGCTGAAGGCTTTTCTGCATTCTTTACATTCGTTTTGTTTCTGTCCAGTAAAAGTTTTTTCATGTTCTGTGAGATATGATTTGTACCCAAGGGCTTTTTCACATGACTTACATGCATATGGATTCTTTGCAGTAGGAAATCTCTTGTATCTGAGATTTGTCATTTGAATTAAAGCTTTCCCACATATATATCATTTCTCTTCAGTAAGAATTTTCTGATGAATAAAGAGGTTTTCTGTCAGGTTGAAAACTTTCCCACATATATGACATTTCTAAGCATTTTCACCTGTATGGCTTTTAAAATGAGGAGTAAAAATTGACTTTAAAGAGCAAACTACATTCAGGACACTCATACGGTTTCTCTCTAGTTTCAATTTTCTCACATTCCATGAGATTTTGTTTCAGGTTGAAGCATTCCCATGTTCATTATAATAATAACTAATAAATATGAATATGTCATGCTCAATGAGATTTAATTCCTGGCTGAAGGATTTCCAATATTCCTTACATACACAGGGTTTTAGTCCTGCATGTTTCTTTGATGTGACATTAGCTTTCCCAAATTCATGAAATCCTAAATGGTTTCTCTGAATGATTCATTCTTTGGTATCTCATGAGTTTGAATTTCCAAGAAAACTTCACACTCATTACACTTAAAGGGAGGACTACCAGGTGAGATGAACTGGCAAACTCATTGTCTTCATTCTTTTTTCTTTACGTAGATACCCTCATGCTTAGGTAAGCATGATGCAAATTCCTTCAAAGTGAAGTTACATTCATAGAAGTGTTATTTTGAGGAAACAATGATTGCGGTCAGAGAAAATAGTTTCCCACCTTTTTTATATTCTCTGCCTTCATCTTAAGTCTGTACTCTTGTGTATGTGGATATAGCTTCACTCACAAGCCTTTTGTTATGTGGTCTTTCTGCTTCCTAATGTCCTATGCTTCTTCATAGTGTGTGTGGTGCAGCAAAAACAGTGCTTAGAGGGAAATTTATAGCATTGAAATTATTCATTAGAAAAGAGGAAAGACCCAATATCAATCATTTAAGGGTCCAATTTGTGAAGAGCAAAAATATCTCATTTTTATTTGTCCTACAGTTCATGGCTCTTCTGGCTTCAAATGAGTATCACATCCAGTTTGGTGACTTCATAACTAGGAAATTCGGAAGTGATAGAGCACTTGATGTATGATGGAGACAAAACAACACCCAAGAAATCAGCCCTGGAACCTTCAGGCTTTTGAAGGATAAGAAAGATGCAGCTTCCAAAAATGCATGAGTAAGGTGGCCCCAGAACAAAGCTGAAAATGGCAACCCAGGAAATCCTGGATACTTTGTTTTAGACTATTTTTGTTCAATTTTTTTTCTTCTATTTATTTGGATGAGATTCACTATTTAGTATTCTTTAAAGTTTACTGGGGAAATTATAACACTTTTCCTTGCCTTTCCACATGTACCCTTATTATTTGTTATTCACTTGCCAAATAATGTACTTTAAAACATTTTATATCCTCTATTACTGAGCCAAGGGTGTGCTGATGAATAATACCAGAAATTTGTTGGTCTTTATAAAGGGTATTTATTTTGGGGGTAAGAGCTTACACATACCAGAACATAAAACATAAGTTTCTTCCTTCACCAAAATCTATTACCCCATCCTAGAGCCAGACAGCTGCCTGATTCAGGCTTCTTGGGTTCCTCTCTCCCCAGAGCTGCCTTTCTCCCTAGACTCAGCTCCTCTGTTTCCTTGACAAGGTCAGCTCTAGACTATGAATCTCTCTAATCTTTGCCTCTCTACACAAGGCCAGCAGGGAACTGTCACTTGAATGGTTGTCTCTATTCCCCAGGGTCTTCAGTCCTTGCTCTTTAGAACTTGAACATCAAAAACTACTCCAACTCTGTCCTTTGTCATGTCTTTTTATGTTTGAGACTACACCCACCAAGGGGTTGGGCTCAACACCCTACTGACTGTGGCCCAGTCAATGCGCTTACCATAATCATGCCCAGAGTAACAGACGAGTTTACAAGCATATTCCAATATCTATTTTTGGAATTCATAATTCTATCAAATGGCTACATATACATTTACCCATGTTAGGATATATATTATTTTATGGGGTATTTTAACACTTTATTGTTGTCCTTGTCCACGGATATGATTATTACTTTATCCATTCAATAGTCCTTTAGATATATGAATTTAATTAACAGATATTGTTCTTCAATCCATCCTGAATCTTGAACTTTCCGAAATCATTTTTTTCTGCCTGAAGAATATTCTTTTACATTTCTTTTAAAGTGATTTGCTGCTAGCAAACTTTATTCATTTTTACACATCTTTAAAAGTATTTATTTAACTTCTTCCTGAAGGATTGAGATGAATTAAATCTCAGGCCCTCTATCATCTCCACTGCTTTTGAGAGAACCCATAGGGTTGAATTTCTCCATTCTGTTGTAAATGTAATCAGTTCTTTGGAGTAGAAATTAGGGGCTTTCAATTTTACCGCCTGCTTCTTGACCCCGCCAGGAAAATTTGCGTGCTCTGGCTCTGGGGATGGAAAAAATAGCACACCTCTCTCTGAGTTACACATCTGATTTGGGAGCTAATATTTGGTGGAGAAAGAACAATATATCTAGTTCTCTTGGGGCCATTCTAGGGACCAGTGCAATGGTGGTCTGCACCCCATTTTGCTCAATGATGTCCACACCCAAATTACAGGCACTGCTTCATGAGTTACCATTGTTCCCGCACTTAGGAGACTCCAACTGTTCCCTATGCCCTGGGTTAGTGCCCTCGTTTGAGTCTTGTGTGGACCCTGGAAAATGTGTTCTTACTAACCCATTGCTGTGTGTTTCAGCCTTTGTATGTAGGACATTTTGGTTAGATTCGGATAAGGGATCTTTTGATTATGTCACTTTATATTAGAATGCTTTAGTTTAGTTAAGGGCGTCTGATTATATTTCAGGCACCAGGATTGAATGCACTCATTGTGATGAAGTCCTACATACATGGAACATACAGAGAAAGAGTGCTGACATATTTACCCTACATGTGGGAGAGTGCTCAATGTTCTACTACAGTTGTGGAGAGACACAGAAACCCTGAGAGGCTGATGGAAGGTCCAGAGGCTGGAGTCATGGTGGAGCTTGAAGTGGAAGACATCAAGGCCAGAGGGGAAGTCAGAAGTGTGAGCAATTGTGTCTGATGGCCCACTGCTGAGCACAGGGAGAAAGTGAGTTCAAGGAAAAGCAGAGAGAGACAGGCAGGCCCAACATTTTGCCTTGGCAGAGGTCCAGCTTCAGCTGATCCTTGTTTAGACAGCATTTTTGATGATGCCTTGATTTGGACATTTTCACAGCATCAGAACTGTAAGCTTTAACGGTAATAAATTCCAATAAAAGCCAACCTATTTATGATATTTTGTATTGGCAGCACTTGGCAACCACAAACAGCTGGGGACACAGGGTTGAAGAGCTACCTTATTCCCAAATGGCAGTGAGATGCTGCTGTACAGTGAATTCACTTGTAAACTGTGGGTGACTCCAGTCTATGTCGGAATGAGTACTGGTAAGATGGGACGGGACGTGCTCTTGGCCAGCAAGGCCTGCAAAACAAGGTAGGGAAGTAACATGATCTGGTGACTAGTCTGAAGTCACAGATGCCCCAGTATGATGTACCTGCTTCATTCAGGGGTTGGTCTGGTGGACAGGGGCAGATGAAATCATGGAACCTGGTGTCTGGTGCAGCAGAAGAGTCCTTTGCCCTTCCCTCCTTCCCTTGGCCTCCAGTGTGGGCCCTCTGAGGAGGCTGCTCTTACTGTACCCCTCCTAGGTCTCAGACACAGACTCAGGTCTCCTGCTTCCAGTTCTACATTAACTTTCTCCAAATTTGGGGCAGATAAAGAAAGAGCAATTCCAAGATGAAACCTGTTGGGTCAGGAAGAAAATGTCAAAATTCACATTACAGCATTGGCTACAACAAAAACATCACCTGAATGAGCAACTTTTGGCCAGTGACCCTAGTAAACAGTATGGGAATCCCAGAAAGTCCTGGGACCTAGGGCTGCCAATAATAGAAGTGAGGTTGTGAGCTATTGCCATATTTGTAGAAAACTTCAGAGGGTGCAGATGCCAGATATTTCTCAGAATAATTAAATATTAAATTTTCAATGCATTTTTAACAGAGTTGAATAGATTGCAGTCTTCTTCAATCCCAGAGGAGAATGGAGGTGTTGGACGGGAAGAAGATGATGAATAACTGAAGAAGTTTGTATGTAACATGTGTTCACTGCTGTTCCTCCAAGCAGGAGAGGGAATGTCCTGTTTGGGAACCAAAGTATCAGAGCCCCAATGAAAACCATCACCATAGGTTCTGGATCAGCAAAGAGGGACAGAGAGAAAGCCTTGCTCAGCAGTCACAGTCACAGTAAATGTTGTGTGTCACTCTAGCAGGACTTCAATGGGTAGTAAGCAGCAGGAAGCCCACCTTCTCCTGAGGTGCTAACAGCCCTCTACTTGGACACGTGTAGGGAGCAGAGTTGCCTTCACACAGTTGCATCCATGCTCCAGGTGCTCCATGCTCACTCTTGCTGAGGGTGGCCTCCACCCAGCTGGGAGCTGGGAAGGGGGCCGAGGGGAGTGAGCATATTTCCTTTATGGCCACTGTATTTCCAAAGGGTGAGGGGAAGTGCCCTTGCGTAATGTTGCAGATAGAAATCAGTAGCTTCAAATCAACAAATTTGTATGATTTCATTGGGAACTAGTTCCAATATTTCTTTTAAATTATACCCAAATTTTCCTTGCAATGAGTATAGAAATAATTTATGTCTGTTATGACAAACACCCAAATTCCTTCTCTAGCCTCAACAACCATTCTTCCTTCCTCAGAATTATTGGCATTGGGAGATTCTTTTTGGTACACATTTCAGTTTGGAAATACATGCATTCCTGGTTTCTTCCATCCCACACACTATCACACATGAAAAAAATATTGGAGTTCAGCTTAAGAATATAAATAAAATTTCTAACTTCATAAAATACTTGAGATTAGAAGTATAACATCTAATTATGATCATTTCTGATTTAAAATACTAAGGAAAATTGCAGTGAAGTAGAAAGCAGGCCCCTGTAATTCAGTGGCCATTAAACTTGAATCCACATCAGAATCAGGTGAAGAAACAGAAAAAATAAATGGTTGGGGTGCTTTACAAGAAAATGCCACAATAATGGGGAACATTATTTCTAAAATGGTAATTTTTTAAATGCTTATCCAGAATGTAAGTATTGAAGAACCAGTGAAAACAACCAGGATAATATGAAATAAGTGGAAAACCCCTCTTTACATAACCTAAGAGAAATCTCAAGTACTGATGCATAAATTAGTGGTAACAAATTGTACACAGATGAGTGTGAAAGAAGTTGTGGGAGGAGCAGCTCTTAGAACAAACCGCAAGTGCATTTTTCCAAGAGGGGAAAGATATGCTGAATTGCACAGTCACAGCCACTTCCTTAAAAATTGGCAACAAGTTGCACAGACTTGAGGTGGAGTTTCTTTGGAGATTCACATTCATTCCATTCACAGCATCTCTCTCCAGTATGAATGATGTAATTTTTAAAGAGATAATACCTCTGGCTGAAGGTTATTCCACATTCCTTACATATATCGGGATTCCTTCCACTATGAATTTTCTCATGGTCAGTGAGATTTGATTTGCTACTGAAGGCTTTCCTACATTACTTACATATATTGGGTTTCTCTCCAGTTTGTCTCCTCTGGCGGGTAATGAGGCTTGATTTCTGAATGAAAGCTTTCACACATCCATCACATTCATAGGGTTTCTCTCCAGTATGTATTCTCAGATGGTGAATGAGGTTTTCCTTTTGGTTGAAGGCTTTTCCACATTCATTGCATATACAGGGTTTTTCTCCAGAATGAATGGTCTGATGTTTAATGAACTATTGCTTTAGGCTTTTCAGCATACTTTGTATTCATTTTGTTTCTGTCCACTATGTATTTTTTCATGTTCTGTGAGATATGATTTGTACCTAAAGGTTTTTTCACATGCCTTACATGCATAGAGTTTCTTTGCAGTAGGAAATCTCTTGTTTCTGAGATTAGACCTTTGAATTTAAGCTTTCCCACATATATGTGATACCTCTTCAGTAAGAATTTTCTTATGAATAAAGAGGTTTTCTGTCAGGTTGAAAACTTTCCCACATGTATTACATTTCTATGCTTGCTCCACTGTATGGCTTTTAAAATGAGGATTAAAAAAATGACTCTAAAGAGCAGAATACATTGAGGACACTCATATGGTTTCTCTCTTGTTTGAGTTTTCTCATATTCCATGTGGTTTTGTCTCAGAGGGAAGCATTCCCATGTTCAATACAATACTAACTAATGTATGAATATTTCATGCTAAATGAGATTTAATGCTTGGCTGATGGATTTCCAATATTCCTTACATACACAGGGTTTTACTCCTGCATATTTCTTTGATGTGACTCTAGCTTTCACAAATTCATGAAATACCAAATGGTTTCTCCAAAATATTTATCCTCAGGTATCTCCTGAGATTGAATTTCCAAGAAAACTTCATGCTGTTTACACTTAAAGGGGAGGACTACCAGGTGGGGCAAACTGGCACAACTTATTGTCTTCATACTTTTTTCCTTTCATAAATTCCTTCATCCTTAGGTAAGCATGATGTAAATTCCTTCAAAGTGAAGTTACATTCATAGAAGTGATATTTTGAGGAAACAATTCTTGTGGTCAGAGAACATATTTTCCCAACTTTCTTACAACTTTAGTCTATGCTGTTGTGGCAGTTAATATAACTTTACTCACAAGCCTTTTGTTATGTGATTCTTTCTGCTTCTAAATGTCCTATGCCTCCTCATAGTTTGTGGGATAGAGCAAAAGCAATGCTAAGAGGGAAATTTATAGCATTGAATGCATTCTTTAGCAAAGAGGAAAGATCCAATACCAAGCATCTAAGCATCCAATTTGGGAGGAACAACAATATCTCATTTTTATTGGTTCTATCATTCATGGCTCTTCTTGCTTCAAATGAGCCACACATCCAGTTTGGTGACATCATAACTAGGAAATGGGAAAGTGATACAGCACTTGATTTATGAAGGGAACAAAACAACACCACATAAATCAACTCTGGAACCTTCAGTCTTCTGAAGGATAAGAAAGGTACAGCTTCCAAAGATGTAGGAGTAAGCTTGCCCCAGAACAAAAGTCAAATGGCAACCCAGGAAATCCTGAACACTTTGATTTGGACTGACTATTTTTGCTCAATTTTTTCTTCTTATTTATTTGTATGAGATGCACAATTTAATATTTGTTAAATTTTACCGGGGAAATTATAACACTTTTGCTTGCTTTCCCAAATCTGCACTCATTATTTGTTATTGACTTGCCAAATAATGTATTTTAAACATTTTATATCCTGTATTAGGCAGCCAAAGGGGTGCTGATGCAAAATACCAGAAATAACTTGGTCTTTATAAAGGGTATTTATGTGGGGTAGAAGCTTACAATTAAGAGGCCATAAAGCATAACTAGTTTACTTCACCAAAGTCTGTTACTCTGTCTTGGAGCAAGAGAGTTGCCAATATTTGCCAGGGTCCTGGATCCTTGGGTTCCTCTCTTCCCAGGGCTGCATTTCTCTCTGGGCTCAGCTCCTCTGATTCCTCCAAAGGTCAGCTGTAGACTATGAAGCTCTCTGAGCTTTTGGACTCTCTCCACAAGGCCAGCTGTGAACTGTCAGGTGAATGGCTTTTCTTTCTTCCCCAGAGCCGTCTGTCCTTGCACATCAGAGCTCCAATATCAAAAACTACTCAAGCTCTGTCCTTCACCATGTCTTTTTATGTTTGAGACACCACCCTCCAAGGGTCTGGGCTCAATGCCTTATCAACTGTGGCCCAATCAATGCCCTTATCATATGTTAACCATACCCAGATTAACAGAACAGGTTACAAGCATAATCCAATATCTGTTTTTGGAATTCACAATGATACCAAATTGCTATATCTCCATTTGCCCCTCTTATGCTATATATTATTTTATGGTGTTTTTTTTTTTTAATTTTTAATTTATTTTTATTGTGGGTAAAAATCAAAATTCTCACAATACATACAAACATTTGCAAAATGATATATAAATATATATGCATATATGTGTATTTTAACACTTTATTGATGTCCTTTGCCACAGATATCATTATTACTTCATCCATTGAATAGTCACTTAGATATATGTATTTAATTAACAGATATTTTTCTTCCATCCATCCTGAATCTTTAACCTTCTTAGATTACTTTCATTCTGCCTGAAGAATATTCTTTTGCATTTCTTTTAAAGTTAGTTGCTGCTAGCAAACTTTACTAGTTTTTACGGATCTGTAAAAGTATTCATTTCACTTATTCCTGAAGCATTGAGATGAATTAAATCTCAGGCACTCTATCATCTCCACTGCCTTTGAGAGCACCCTGGGGGTTGAATTTCTCCATGCTGTGTAAATGTAATCAGTCCTTTGGAGAAGAAATTAGGGGCTTTCAATTTTACAGCCTGCTTACTGCCACCTCACCCCCAGGAAAAATTTGTGTGCTCTGGCTCTGGGGATGGGAATAATGGCACACCTCTCTGAGTTACACACCTGATTTTGGAGCTAATGTTTGGTGGAGAAAGCACAGCTTATTGAGTTCTTCTTGGTACCATTCTAGGGACTGTTTCAATGGCGATCAGCACCATTTTGCTCAATGATGGCCACACTCAAGAGCAGCCACTGCTTCATGAGTTCCCATTTTTTTGGATTTAGGAGACCCCTACTGATACCTGTGCCCTGGGTTAATGCACTCATTTGAGTCTTGTGTGGCCCCGGAAATGTATGCTCCTACTCCCCATTGCTGTTTGTGTAAACCTTTTGTATATAGGACATTTTGGTTAGATTCATATAAGGGTCCTTTCCATTAGGTCACTTTTGTTAGATTGCTTTAGTTTTGTTATGGATCTCTGATTAGATTTAAGGCACCAGGATGGACCCCAATCATTGTGATGAAGTCCTACACACATAGAACACACAGAGTAAGTGTGCTGCCATGTTTACCCTGCCATGGGGGAGAGAGCTCCAGGATCTCCTACAGCTGTGGAGAGACACAGAAACCCTGAGAAGGTGAGGGAGACGCCAGAGGATGGTGTCAAGGAGCAGCTTGAAACTGAGGACATCCAAGACAGAGGAGAAGGGAGAGTTGTGAGCAATTGTTTCTGATAGCCCACTGCTGAGCACAGGGAGAAAGTCAGTTTGGAGGAGAAGGCAGAGAGAGACAGTCAGGCCCAACATTTTGCCTTGGCAGGAGTCCAGCAGCAGCTGATGCTTGGTTAGACAGCATTTTTGATGATGCCTTGATTTGGACATTTTTACAGCCTCAGAACTGTAAGCTTTAAGTGTAATAAATTCCAACAAAAGCCAACCTATTTCTGGTATTTTGCATTGGCAGCACTTGGCAAACTCAAACAGCTGTGGGACACAGGGTTGGAGACCTGACCTGTTCCAAAATGGCAGTGTGATGCTGCAGCCCAGTGAAATCACCTATAAACTGTGGGTTTCTCCACACTAGGCTGGAATGAGTACTGATAAGATGGAGTGGGAAGTGCTCTTGGCCAGCAAGGCCTGCAAGATAGGGTGTCTGGCAGGGTGGTCACATGGTTTGGGGACTAGTCTATATTCACAGATGCCCCAGGCATTGGTTGTCCAGGTGGGCAAGAGCAGATAAAAGCATGGGTCCTGGGGTATGTTGCAGCAGGGGACTCAGGGCACAGAGAGGAAATTTCATGCTCCTGCTCCTTTTGCCCTAACCTTGGCCTCCAACATTGACCCTTTGAGGAGCCTGCTCTTACTCTATGCCTCCTGGGTCTCAGGCACAGACTCAGGTCTCCTGCTTCTAGTTCTACATTCACCTTCTCCAATCTTGGGGCAGCTAATGGAAGAGCAATCCCAAGAATAAACCTGTTGGTGTCAGGAAGGAACTGCCAAAATTCACATTAAATCACTGGCTAATGCAATAACATCATCAGAATGAGAAACATTAAACCAGTGGCCCTAATAAGTAGTATGAGAATCCCAGAAAGCCCTGGGACCTGGGGCTGACAAGAATAGAAGTGAAGTTGTGAGATAGTGCCATGTTTGCCGAAAACCTAAGAGGGAGCAAAAGCCAGATAATTCTCAGACTAAATAAATATTAAATTTTCAACACATTTTTAACACTGTTGAAAATGATGCAGACCTCTTCAATCCCAGAAGAGTATGGAGGGGTTGGATGGGAAGAAGCTGATGAACACCTGATGAAGCTGGAATGCAACACATGTTCACTGCAGTTCCCCCAATTCAGAGAGGGAATGTCCTGTTTGGGAACCAATATCTCTGAGCCCCATTGGAAACTAACATCATAGGTCCTGGATCCGCAAAGGAGGACAGGGAGAAAGAACTGCACAGCACTCACAGCCTCACTTAGTGATGTGAGTCACCCAAGCGGGCCATCCCTGGAGAGTAAACTGCAGGAAGTCCATCTTTTCCTGTGGTGCTAAAAACCCTCTAACTGCACACGTGTAGAGAACAGTGTGGTCTGCACCCGGTGGCTTCCATGCTCCTGGAGCTCCATGCTTACTCTTGCTGAGGGAGGCCTCCAACTCTCCAGGCAGCTGGGGAGGGGGTCATGGGGAGTGAGAACTTTTCCTTTATGAGGGACTGTATTTGAAAAGGGTGAGGGGAAGTGCCCCTTCCCCAGTAATGTTGCAGATACAAATCAATATCTTCAAATCAAACACTTTGTATGATTCATTGTGTACTATTTTCATAATTTCTTTTAACTTATATAAAAATTATCCGTGCAAGAGAATAAAAATAATTTATGTCTGTTATGGCAAACAGCCTCAACCCTCTTTCCTCCTTCCTCAAATTATCTCCATTGGTAAATTCACCTGGATACACATTTCTGTTTGTAAATACATGCATTCTCTACTTTCATCCATCCCACACTCTATCATATATGAGAAAAATATTGGAGTACAACTTAAGAATATAAATAATTTTTCTAAATTCTTAATATGCTTGAGATTAGAAGTATATCATCTAATTATGAAAGGATCATTTCTGATTTAAAATACTAAGGAAAATTAGAGTTAAGTAGAAATCAGGCCACTGTAGTTCACTGCCTGTTAAACTTGAATCCACATCAGAACCAGGTGAAGAAAATGAAAAAAAATATAAATGGCTGGGGTGCCTTATAAGAAATGCTACAATAATGGGTGGCATTACTTTTAAAATGGTAATTTTTTTAAAACCTTACCCAGAATGTAATGGATTGAAGAACCAGTGAAAACAACCAGGATAATTTGAATTAAGTGGAAATCTCATCTTTACATAAACTAAGAGAAATCTCAAGTTCTGATGCATAAATCAGTGGTAACAAATTGAACACAGATGAGTATGGAAGAAGATGTGGGAAGATTAGTTATCAAGCAATCTGAAAGTGCACTTTTCCAAGAGGAGAAAGACATACTGAATTTCACAGTCACAGCCGCTTCCTTAAAAGATTGGCAACAAGTTGCACAGACAGGAGGTGGAGATTCTTTGGAGATTCACATTCATTACATTCACAGGGTTTCCCTCCTGTATAAATGTTGTAATGTTTACTGAGTTACTGCCTCTGGTAGAAGGTTATTCCACATTCCTTACATATATCAGGTTTCCTTCCACTATGAATTTTCTCATGATCAGTGAGATTTGATTTGCTACTGAAGGCTTTCCTACATTACTTACATATATTGGGTTTCTCTCCAGTTTGTCTCCTCTGGTGGGTAATGAGGCTTGATTTCTGAATGAAAGCTTTCACACATCCATCACATTCATAGGGTTTCTCTCCAGTATGTATTCTCAGATGGTGAATGAGGTTTTCCTTTTGGTTGAAGGCTTTTCCACATTCATTGCATATACAGGGTTTTTCTCCAGAATGAATGGTCTGATGTTTAATGAACTATTGCTTTAGGCTTTTCAGCATACTTTGTATTCAATTTGTTTCTGTCCACTATGAGATTTTTCATGTTCTTTGAGATATGTTGTATACCTAAATGCTTTTTCACATGCCTTATATGCATAGGGTTTCTTTACAGTAGGAAATATCTTGGATCTGAGATTTTACATTTGAATTAAAGCTTTCACAAATATATTTGATTTCTCTTCAGTAAGAATTTTCTGATGAATAAAGAGGATTTCTGACAGAAAAGAAAAATTTCCTTGATGTATTACATTTCTATGCTTGTTCCCCTGTATGGTTTTTAAGACAAGGAGAAAAAAAATTATTGTAAAGAGCAGGCTACATTCAGGATACTCATATGGTTTATTTCTAGTTTGAATTTTCTCATATTCCATGAGATTTTCTTTCAGATGGAAGCATTCCTAAGTTCATTACAATACTAACTAATAAATGAATATTTCCTGCTCAATGAGATTTACTACCTGGCTGCAGGATTTCCAATAATCTATATACACAGAATTTTACTCCTGCATCTTTCTTTGATGTGACACTAGATTTCCCAAATTCATGAAATTCCAAAAGTTTTCTCTGAAAAATTAATTCTCAGGCATCTCATGAAGTTCAATTTCCAAGAAAACTTCACACTCATTACACTTAAAGTGTAGGACTACCATGTAGGCAAACTGGCAAAACTCATTCTCCTCATTATTTTTTCCTTACCTAGATTCCTTCATGCTTAGGTAAGTATGATGCAAACACCTTCTAAGTGAAGTTCCATTCATAAAAGTGTTATTTTGACAAAACAATGCTTGCAGTCATAGAAAATATTTTCCCAACTTTCTTACATTCTCTGCCTTCATCTTAAGTCTAGTGTTGTGGAAATGGATATAGCTTCACTCACACGCATTTGGTTATGTGGATCTTTC
>JAKSZT010054204.1:0-11189 GCA_026826555.1 Tolypeutes matacus
GAAATCGACAACAAGGCTTCTAGAACTTATAAAGGAGTTCAGTAATGCTGCAGGCTATAAGATCAATGCTCAAAAATCAGTAGCATTTCTATACACCAATAACCAGCAAACTGAGGAGGAAATCAGGAAAAAAATACCATTTACAATAGTAAACAAAAGAATCAAATACCTAGGAATAAATTTAACTAAAGATGTAAAGGACTTATATACAGAAAACTACACAACACTGTTAAAGGAAATCAAAGAAGACTTAAATAAATGGAAAAATATTCCCTGTTCATGGATGGGAAGATTAAACATCATCAAGATGTCTATCCTACCCAAACTAATCTACAGATTTAATGCAATCCCAATAAAAGTCAACACTATATTTTTTAAGGAACTGGAAAAACTAACCACAAAATATATTTGGAGAGGTAAGAGGCCCCGAATTGCCAAAGATATATTGAAAAAGAAAAATGAAGTTGGAGGTATCACATTACCTGACTTTAAAACATACTACAAAGCTACAGTGATCAAAACTGCATGGTATTGGCACAAGGATAGTCCTACTGACCAATGGAACTGGATTGAGAGTTCTGATATAGATCCTCACATATACAGTCATCTGATATTTGACAAGGCCACGAAGCCCACTCAGCTGGGAGAGAGTGGCCTCTTTAACAAGTGGTGCTTGGAGAACTGGATATCCATATCCAAAAGAATGAGAGAAGAATATCATCTCACACCTTATACAAAAATCAACTCAAGATGGATCAAAGATCTAAATATAAGAGCCAAAACCATAAAAACCTTAGAAGATAATGTAGGGAAGCATCTACAGGACCTTGTAATAGGAAACGGTTTCATGAACTTCACAGCCAAAGCACGAGCAGCAAGAGAAAAAATTGATGAATGGGATCTCCTCAAAATTAAAAACTTCTGCACCTCTAAGGATGTTATTAAGAAAATAAAAAGGCAACCTACCCAATGGGAAAAAATATTCGGCAACCATATATCTGATAGGCGCCTAATATTCTGCATATATAAAGAAATCCTTCACCTCGAAAATAAAAGGACAAACAACCCATATAAAAAATGGGCAAGTGACCTGAAAAGACACTTCTCCAAGGAAGAAATACAAATGGCTAAAAAGCACATGAAAAAATGCTCAACATCACTTGCTATCAGGGAAATGCAAATCAAAACTACAATGAGATACCATCTTACACCCATCAGAATGGCAGCTATTAAAAAAACAGGAGACACTAAATGTTGGAGAGGATGTGGAGGAATAGGAACCCTCATCCACTGCTGGTGGAACTCCGGTATGGTCCAGCCACTGTGGAGGACAGATTGGCGGTTCCTCAGAAAACTAGCAATAGATCTTCCGTATGATCCAGCAATTCCACTGCTGGGTATATACTCAGAAGAACTGAAAACAAAAATACAAACAGATATATGCACACCAATGTTCATAGCAGCATTGTTCACCATTGCCAAAAGTTGGAATTAGCCCTGGTGCCCATCAACAGACGAATGGATAAGCAAAATGTGGTACATACATACAATGGAATATTCCTCAGCTGTAAGAAGGAACAAAGTGCTAACACATGGAATAACGTGGATGAATCTTGAAGACCTTACGTTGAGTGAAGCAAGCCAGGCACTGAAGGATGAACATTATACGACCTCACTGATCTGAACTGAGGAAAGTGAGCAGTCTCTGAGAACCATTGTCTGAAAGATAGGTTAACAAAGGAGAGTAAGAGAAGAGCAGGCTTTGAGCCATCACCCATATGGACATAATCTATGGTAAAGGGATAGAGTATGGTTGCATGTTGGGGGATGGGGCAGATGAGTGGTGGTGTTCCTGGGTTTGGTGGTGCAGCACTGGGGGGTGGGTGGATTAGGAAGGGCAGGTTCAAATCCCCAGGGCATGTAACTGTGAATCTTGACATTCCATGGGTTGGGAGAGGGGGGTATCACGGGCCCTGGGGGGCTGGGGAGAAGGGAACAGTCAAGATCAAATGGGTTGTTTGGTGGTCATGGGTAAGGTTTTTCATTACCTTACAGTAATGGACACAGGACATGGTAAGTATCATCAAAATTATTAAACTGTATCATCTAAATTGTAAACTATACTGTAAATCACTGACAGTGTTTAGTTGCCATATGTTGCTATCTGCATAACAGTTATAACAATGCTAACAACCAAAAAAAAGGTGGTGGGTTAATATGGGGTGGGGAAGGGGGGGTGGTTTGGTATCTGGGAGTCTCCGGCACTCCGTGTGTGACTTTGCTATGACCTAAAACTTCTTTGAAAATTAAATGAAGAATTGGGAGACAATGGGGATTGAGAGGAGGAAGGTGTCATGGCACACCAGACATCCGATAACACAGTGATAAAGGGAAGGAAAAAAGGGAAAAAAGAAAAGAGAATGGAAAAAAAATGAATATATATATATATATATATATATATATATATATATATATTTTAAGGCATTTCCTTTGCTTTTTTGCCCATTTTTTGAATGTCCCAATCCACTAATTATATTTTATTTTGCTTTGTTCTTTGTTTGATTATTTGTTTTCTTTCCTTCTCTCTCTCTTTTTTTTTTTCCCCTGAGTTTCCTTATGTTTGTCTCTTGCATGTAAGCTTACCACACTAGTTTCTTTTTCCTAGTAAGTGTATTTAATTATTTTATGGACTAAATGTTCATGGAGGATTTGGATCACAGAAGGGTTACAATGGGTACTGCGGGGGATTATTGGGGGGGTGTCTGGGGGGGGTTTCGTGGGGATCGGTTCATCCGAATATACATGAAAGATATACAAAATCATTCAAAGGATCGGGGGATAGGGCATGGTTACGATGGGTGGATAATCACACAATAAATGAGGGAATCTGAATTCCTAGCCTGGAGAGTTCTGCCACAGTCTCCAAGGGAGCAGCAATAGTCCTCTGAGTGTAGGGACAGTGCCTGTCAAAATAGGATGACCCACTGATGTTTTTTTTTTTATTGATGACTACCCTTGTGAGTCTTTGCTCTTGTAAATGAGAATTAGCCTGCAGTTGTGGGGTGCCTAAGGGTTGCCTCTTGAGAGCCTCCTTGTTGCTCAAATGTGGCCTCTCTCTAAGCCAAACTCAGCATATGATTGCATTACCTTCCCCCCAACGTGTGACATGACTCCCGGGGATGAGCCTCCCTGGCAACAAGGGATTAATACCAAGTGCCAACTGGCAACAGAACTGGAAAAAGACCTTGAATAAAAGGGGGAAATGGTAAAGACAATTGAGTTCAAGTGGCTAAGAGTCTTCAAAGAGAGTCGGGAAGTCATCCCAGAGGTAACTCTTATGCACACCTCAGTAGGAGCTCACAGAACATCTAAGTGCCTCTCACCCCACTCAGTGGGGTTCCTGAGAGCTCCGTAGACACCCTGGTCCTATATAAGGGGGGATAGGCCCAGAGACTGATGCCTTATCAGTGGGTTCTATTTTGGAATCTGTGCTCCTGAGAGTGACAGAATTAGACTCAAATAAGTCCTCCCTGCACATGGTTCACCAGTCCCTTCTATTCAAACCTACATGTGATGCTGGAGTTTCTTAGGTACACTTCCAGAGACTGGAGCCTCCCGCCTACCTATGTGCCAGGTGTGCATGAAATCTAGGTGGAGCTGCAACTCCTACCCTACAGCTCAATGGACTCATCCAAGTCACCTGGTGAGGAGACAATGATGGGCAATGGCCATCCCAGGGAATGGAGAGGGCCTGCTTCTGCAGGAAGGATCATCCCACCCACCATATCCATGAGATATAAGCCCTCTCTCACTTGGAGTTGGAGTGGACATCACCATCCCAGTTCCCTCAGGATTGGGGGAAGAATTATGGACTAGAGTGAACTTGATGGTGTTCTCTTGTTCACATATGGTGATTCTAGCAATGCAAGAAATTAGAACAATGAGGTGGAGCCAGTGGCCACTTGACACTTTTGGCATAGGGAGGGGATGAGCAGTTGAAATACAGGGGCTTCTTTGGGAGTTGGAGGTTGTCCTGAGTACTGTTGTGGCAACGGATGTAGGCCATTTTAAATCAGCACACACCACTCAGAACTGAGTGGGAGAGAGTGTGGTCTAAAGTGTGAACTGTGGTCTATGGTTGGTGGCAAGGCTCCAGGATGTGTAAGTTCATTGAGGGTGGTGGGCCACACTTGTGGGAGATGTTTGTGTGGGATGTGGTGGGAGGTGTGGGAGGTGGGCAACATGGGAATCCCAGTGGGTTCCATGTAATATTTTAGGTAATCTAATCACCTCTTAAAATATATGTATATATATATATATATAAATAACATTTTTGTAAGCAAATACACATATATGCATATATATTTATATATCATTTTGCAAATGTTTGTATGTATTGTGAGAATTTTGATTTTTGCCCATAATAAAAAATAAAAAAAATAAACAACAATACTGAACATTTAGTTTCAGTGAAACTATATCATCTATCACATTACACTAACTCTGATGTATCAATTATAAGTTTTGTTCATATTTTATTTTTAAAGTAGTTTCAGTTTTATGGCTCTTTAAGACTATTATTGTAAGGCCTTTTATATATATAGCTATTTTAGTGTGAGAATAATAAAATAATTTAAGCAATCACCAAGAGTCCTACCAAATGATCACTCAAGTTTGAAAGATGGTGCAGGGGCCTTATCTCCTCCCAACAGGCCCCTTCACATGCACTTTGCTGAGCCATTCAAAACTGCTTGTATATAGTTCAATAAACATGGCAGGTGATTTCAATCATGTTCTCCCCTCTGCTTCAAATATCCTTTCCTCTACATACTCACCTTACAAAAGACTATCGATTCTTTAAATTTCTGCTCAAGAGGCTGAGATGTTTTCACTGACAATCCCCTACCCACCAATCTTCTTTTTTTCCCACAAAAATCCATGCAATCTTCCATCAAAGCAGACCTCAAAATGTATGGCAATCCCTGATTTCCTTGGTATAATTCTCAGAAGACAGAAGGTGGATGATTTCCCCCATTTTACAAGTGAGAGCATGATGACTTAGTGAGGTAATGCCACTTGCTTAAGGTCACAAAGTTATTAAGCAGTAGGAGTGAGTTAGATCCAAATGGTCTATTCCAAAGCTGTGCTCTTTATATTACACAGGCCCAAATATGCATTTGCTTCTCAAAATCTGAGTGATTCAGAAGCAGAAAAATACATTAGTAAATCTGTTTACTCACCTTCAGTTTTTCCTTGAGTATTCCATTCCTTTATACTTTTACTGTTTCATTTCCTTCTAAAACAGCCTCTCTGTGACTTAGAAAAGCCTGCTAAATTGTAAAATGAAATAAAAGGAAGGCAAAGAATCCATGGTTGTCAACAGCGATGAAGTGATAAGAGGCACATTTTTTTCCCCAGCCGATCTTCATTTGGTCCAGGCAGTCAAATATGCATGTATTAGAATTATGCAATAGTAATCATGAAATTATGTCATATTAATGAATTAAAAATAAATGGTCCTTATATTTCCTGCTTTTCTTTCTCTGAAAGGAAATGAGAAAAATTATAATAATCATTTCATTTTTATTACACATTTTCAACTTTCCCTGAAGTAGCACATACTGTTTTGCCTCTGTGCCTTTTCATGAGTTATTTCTTTGCCCCCAATGCTCTGTCTTCTAATCTACCTCCAGTGGCCATTTGACAAAAGGTGCTTTTTCCTCACTGTCTTGTCTTCTCTGAAATCTTCTGTGACCCTTGCTCCTGTCCTAGTGAAAATGCAGCCCATTCTCCGTGGGTTCACATAGCACTTTTCTAGACCCTCTTGTATAACCTTTAACCACCTTTTAGACCATGAGCTGAGAAACTAGACAATATGCCCTTTTGAATCCACAGCCCATATCACAATGGTCAATTAATGTTTATTGCATTAGATTGAACAGTATTTAGTGTTAGTATTGGCCTTCAAAGGGTGAGCTCTGTGGTGATGCAGAGGAGAAAAAGTCCAAAAGAAGTCAAAGAGTGGAAGGGGAAGGGGGATGGGGAGGGGGTGAGTGAAGAATAAGAGGAGCAGGAAGCAGCAGCGCTGAAATTCTATCCTACACCTTGACAGGAAAATGTCAGGGGAAAAAAGCCTATTTCTCACAGAGGAGGTTTGCTCTGCTTAGTTAATTGATGTAACCAGCAGTCAGACCTAAGTTTAAGTGGGTGTGGAGGAGATGGTGGAGGTTATGGGTAAAGAAACTGTAGTTAGAGCAGGAAAGCACCAAAGATGCTACATCATGAGACCATACATCCCAGGGCCCCAGAAGAGCCCAGTTTAAGCCTGCCATTCTTCTGTAAGCAGTAATAGCACTTTTACTTTTAAAAAGGTCCCAGTTTGGAAGATGTTATAGTCACCCTAGTTTTAGGGTGAACAGAGATCTACATGGATATCACCTTTTATTGCATATTTGTGTCTTTTAAGTTCTAAAAGCACACTCTCATTATTCTATGTTAGAAAATGATTTTGTAAGAATGCTTTTATTCATGCCAAAGCTCTAAAACTTTGAGGCCCTTACTCCACCTGGGTTAAAAAGCTCAGGAGTAAACAAATCTGAAAGACAATCTGATACTTCAAAGTTGTACCAGTTCAAATAATATTATAGAATGTTCCCACTTGTGGGGGAGTCTACATTTTCCTCACCTGTGGGGTGCAGGCAGGACCATCACCCTGCACAGCTCCAGGAGGCACCATCTGCACCTTCATACTTGTGGACAGTGCTTCTGGAACTGCATAGAGGACAGCCTGTTGGGCCTCATGCAGCCACCCTGGAAGCAGAGCCACAATGGTTCAGATTACCAAGACAGCAGACCCAGTGATCCTGATGTCCCAGGAGCTCACCCAGATTTCTACTTCACCTACATGGCCATTTCCCTAAAGTCCATGATGCCCACCACCTCAGAGAATCAAACTCTGTCTTTCCTATTGTTGGGACCCATGGAGGAAAGCTCCAAGCTGGGGCCCACATTCCTGCAAACCCAGAGCATTACCTTAAATATTCTGGCAAATTGAGTTTGTCAGTCTTGGTGACCACCAGTGCAATGTCCCTGCCAAAGCCCCACTGGCAGTCTTTGATGCTCTCATTTAGAAGGTCTTTGTGGGCTCTACACCCAGACACTCTATGTCACTGATCACCCAGATAACTGAGCATTTATCAATGGGGGATAAAATAGGACCCCAATATGTATAAGAACATGAACGACACCTTAGACTTGAGGACGTTTTCCTTAATGTGTCATTTTTGTCCTCCAGGCTCTGCCCCTGTCTCCCAACACATACTCTATATGCTCCAGCCATATGAAGCTACTTGCATTTTTTCAGATGTGCCTTTTATTTTCCAGAAGCTTTGAATTTCCCCCAACCTGTGCTTAACGTGTAATCACCTTTCTAGACTCTAAGTACTAACCCAAGGGTGAGTTGGGCATCAATCCTCTGCACCCAGTTGCACCTGTACTTACCCTACCATAGCATTCTCAGACAGAGTTACCATATAATGACAGTGCTCAGCCCCACCAGCTTGCAAGCCCCCCAATGGGAAGGGGCTGTGCCTTTTATCTTGGATCTACATAATCTAAAGCACAGTGCTTGCCCATGCTAGGGGATCCAGAGGTGTTTTGGATTATGGTGATGGACAGAATACAAGAAATCAGACATCCTATCCTCAATCCATCACTACCTTGTTGTCTACCTTAGCAGCCATCCTGTTATTCTGCAGCTCACTTTTCCTCTAGGTAAAATTAAAGTATTGTTTTTCCAGGAAACATTTTGGTATTGTCTCTTACTCCAAAGCTGTTACATCATTGCATCATTTTGAAGGTGTTTGGCTGCCTCTGCATTTTTAGCATACTGCCCACACAAGGCCATGGGGAACTTTAAAGTATATGATTCAAGTTACAAAGTTCAATGAACATGGAATTATAACTTATTACTGACATAAATATGGCTTTATTAAATATGCAACTTTTATGTAACAAGAGGTCATGTGTTTCCTTCAGATGCTTCTCTTAGTGCTTCATTTGTCTTCTTTCTATATATACATGAAAAACTGGTTCAAATCAAGGATTGAGTTTATTTGTGGGACCTTAGAACAGGGCTTTGCACATAAAATTGAGTCAAGTTTGTGACTTGACAAATTATTTTGCTTAGTACCACTGATAATTTACTTGAAGCAATTGCATGGAAAACATTCGGCAATGTCTGCTGACATTATGGTTGTTACATCTTGGGGGGTGCTACTGGTTAAATTCCAGGGATGTAGTTGAGCATCCAAAATTGCACAGGACTGACCCTCTATAGCAAATAGTTATCTGGCCCAAAATGTAAAGGTTGAGAATCCTTGATGTAGTGCAGTGGGTTTCAAGCTTATTTTGAGCAGCAGTGTCCTGTTCAAATGAAATCTTGAGGAAGAGTTCTAATTTATAAAATGGATTTAAAAAAATGGAACTCTCTGGTTGAATTGTGGTGGAGTTTCAGAGCCCTCACCTGCTCAGTGCCCCAACCCCCTATCCATGAAGCTTTTGACATCAGGGATCATTGTTTAAAAGTCAACAATCCTAACTCCTACCCTACAGCTCAGTAAACTCATCCAAGTCACCTGGTGAGGAGACAATGATGAGCAACGGCCATCCCAGGGAATGGAGAGGGCCTGTATCTGCAGGCAGAATCATCCCACACACCATCCCACCCACCATCCATGGGATATAAGCCCTCTCTCACTTGGAGGTGGAGTGGACATCACCATCCCAGTCCCCTCAGGATTGGGTGAAGAACTATGGACTAGAGTGGACTTAATGGTATTCTGTTGTACACATATGGTGATTCTAGCAATGGAAGAAATCATAACAGTGGCCGGTGGCCACTGGACACTTTCGGGGCAGGGAGGGGATGTGCAGTTGAAATACAGGGGCTTTATCGGGACTTGGAGGTTGTCCTGAGTGCCATTGTGGCAACAGATGTAGGCCATTTTAAATCAGCACACACCATTCAGAACTGTGTGGGAGAGAGTGTGGTCTATGATGTGAACTGTGGTCTATGGTTGATGGCAAGGCCCCAGGATGTGTAAGTCCATTGAGGGTGGTGGGCCACACTAGTGGGAGATGTTTGTGTGGGATGTGGTGGGAGGTGTGGGAGGTGGGGAACATGGGAATCCCTGTAGGTTCCATGTAATTTTAGGTAATCTAAGCACCTCTTAAAAAAATATATATAACATTTTTGTAAGCAAATGCACATATATGCATATATATTTATATATCATTTTACAAATATTGGTATGTATTGTGAAAAATTTGATTTTTACCCACAATAAAAAATAAATAAAATTTTTTTAAAAAGTCAACAATCCTAGAGTTAGATATCCCTATGCTTTATAGAGAAGAAAAAGGCCCACAGGGGCAAAGGGACTAGCTTAGAGCCACACAGGCATGAGTCCTGATTCTCCCACATATGAGATTGGACTCACATTTAAGCAGGAGAATAAAAGCAACCACTGTCCTCCCACTTCCCAAATTAGTATCCACAGTGGGCAGTGAAATGTGGGTTGTGGAACCTCATTAGGCTTCCAAGTTGGGAGCTCCTTGAGGGCAGGGCCCCTTCAGCCTTTATATTCTCCATCATCCTTGTAAGGTATAGAGGTTTTAAAAATGTTCATTAACATGAGAAAAAGACTGCATCATAAAGTTGCTGTGGCTAAATTTCAGGCCCTACACACAGCACTTAACTGCCAGGATGTGGTGAGGTGAGATCAGAGAAGACACAGAAAGCCTATATGTAATCCAAGACAGATGGGACTCTTGAGTAGGTGGCTTAACACAACCCACCACCTCCATTCCTCCCATGATAAGAATGGGGCCTTGGAGAGGTTAAGAGACTTGCCTAAAGTCACATTACTACTTCTGAGTGGCAGAACAGGGACACCTGAGCTAATGTTAGTTTTAGCTTAGGGAAGGCATCACTGGCAACTAGAGAGGCAGGAGGAGGAATCACTGTGCTTTGTTCTCCCTAGAAAGAAGAGAGTCTTTAGTAACTTCTCTTGGGGAGGATAGCACAGAACCCCAAAAATGCAGGGGCAGAGACCAAGAAGAGTTGCTTGGAACCATCCCTTGGTTAAGCAGGTGAAAGCTGGAAGGCCCATAATCCTAAGAAAAGGGTAAAATTAAAATGTGATGGTTTGAATGGGTTTTTAAAAATGTCCCTTGGTTATGTTCACCTGGTTAGAAAGAGACAATAGGTGGGTCATCATGGTGAAAGTTTAGAAATTGTCCTAACCCAGAGTTCCTGGGGCTGGCTTGTGCCTTCGGAAATAGGTGTGAGGTGAAGTAGAAGCATTGATCCCAAAGAGTCATAACTCTCTAAGCTCATATTAGGTCATGAGGCCCTGAAACTGCACTTGACATTGGGAGGCCATCTTACTTGAAGAACTTAAGAAAAGGAGCTTGGGGACCAGGACAGAAGGTCAAGCCTCCTGCACTGGCCTCCAGACCTAGGTCTCACCAACAGCTCAGACAGGCTTCCCTGTCTGTTCAACCTTGAGTATTCCAGCACAACTTCTACTCACCTTGGAGCCAGAACCAGCCCTAAGGAGTATCCTAGTGCAGAGCCATGGCATATCCCAGAGCCTAAATCATTGCCACCTCCTGCTGAAAAAGACCTCTTGTGGGGTTTTTTGCTTGTTTGTTGTTTGTTTTGTTGTTAGGAGATACTGATGATCAAACCTGACTCCTTGTATGTGAAAAGCAGATGCTCAACCACTGAGCAACATTGGCTTCCCTGAGTTGGTTTTATAGTTTGTTTGCTTGTTGTTCATTTTTGTTTCTTCAGGAGGCACCAGGAACTGAACCTGGGACAAACTATGTGGTAGGCAGGCACTCAACTGCTTGAGCCACAGCTGTTCTCTGGTATTTTCTTTTAATGCAGACCTTGAACTCAGCCAAGATGAATTCTTAGAGTCCAGCCCAATCCTGAAGTTAGAACAGCTGAGATGGACCATCTGCAGTACAAGAATGTTAAAAAAAAAACAAGCAAACAAATGAAAAAAAACAACTTGGGGGAGCTGGTGTAGCTCAGTGGTTGAGCACTGCATTCCACATACAAGGGCCTTGATACTTCAAAAAAAGAATTCAATCCCAGGCCTTGGTACCTCAAAAAGGAA
>JAKSZT010054204.1:19734-77228 GCA_026826555.1 Tolypeutes matacus
TTTAGGAAAACCAAATTTTTTCTCTGAAGGATTAATTCTCATGTATCTCATGAGGTTGAATTTCAAGAAAACTTCATACTCTTACACTTAAATGAGAGGACTATGATGTGGGGCAAACTGGCAAAACTCATTGTCTTCATTCATTTTTCCTCAAATAGATTCCCTCATGCTGAGGTAAGCATGATGCAAATTCCTTCAAAGTGAAGTTACATTCATAGAAGTGCTATTTTGATGAAACAATGGTGATGTCAGAGAACATACTTTCCCAACTTTCTTACATTCTCTGCCTTCATCTTATGTCTGTACTGATGTGGAAGTGGATATAGCTTCACTCACAAGCCTTTTGTTAGGTGGTTTTTTCTGCTACTTAAAGTCCTATGCTTCTTCATAGTTTGTGGGATTCAGTAAAAGCATTCCTTAGAGGGAAATTTATAGCATTTAATGCATTCATTATAATAGAGGATGATCCAATATCAATCATCTAAGCATCCAGTTTGGGAAGTGCAACAATATCTCCTTTTTATTTTTTCTATCATTCATGGCTCTTCTTGCTTCAAATGAGCAAAACATCCAGTTTGGTGACTTCATAACTAGGAAATGGGAAAGTGATACAGCACTTGATTTATGATGGGCAGAAAACAAAACCCCATTAATCAACCCTGGAAACTTCAGGCTTCTGAAGGATAAGAAAGGTTCAGCTTCCAAAGATGCACGAGTGAGCTGGCTCCAGAACAAAGGCCAAAATTGCAACCCAGGAAATCCTGAACACTTCATTTTTTTTCCTTCTATTTATTTGGATGAGATGAACTATTTAATATTATTTAAAGTTTACCAGTGATATTATAACACTTTTGCTTGCCTTTCCAAATCTGCACATATTATTTTTTATTGACTTGGCAAATAATATATTTTAAAATAGTTTATATATATCCTGTATTAGTCAGCAAAGAGGTGCTGATGCAAAATACCATAAATCTGTTGGTCTTTATAGAAGGTATTTATTTGGGGTAGAAACTTACAGGTACTAGGCCATAAAGTATAAGTTTCTTCCTTCACCAAATCTGTTACCCCATCTTGGAGCACTACAGCTGCCGACATTAACCAGGGTTCAGCCTTCTTGGTTTCCTCTTTTCCCAGGGCTGAATTTCTCTCTGGGCTCAGCCCTTCTTGTTCCTCCACAAGGTCGGCTGTAAACTATGAGGCTTTCTAAGCTTTGCCTCTCTTCACAAGCCCAGCTGTGAACTGTCAGGTTAATGGCTTCAATTTTTCCCCGTGGCCTTCTGTCGTTGCTCATCAGAACTTCAACATCAAAAACTATTCCAGCTCTGTCCTTTGTCATGTCTTTTTTTTAGCTGAGACCCCACATACCAAGGGGCAGGGCTCAATACCCTACTGACTGTGGTCCTTTCAACACCCTTATCATAACTTAATCATGCCCCGATTAACAGACCACTTTACAAGTATAATCCAATATCTATTTTTGGAATTCATAATGATATCCAACTGCTACATATCCATTTCCCCATCTTATGCTATATATTATTTTACAGTGTATTTTAACACTTTATTGATATCCTAGGCCATGGATATCATTATTACTTTATCCATTCAATAGTCATTTATATATATGAATTTAATTAACAGATATTGTTCTTCAATCCATCCTGAATCTTGAACCTTCTAAGATTATTTTCTTTCTGCCTAAAGAATATTCTTTTACATTTCTTTTAAAGTGAGTTGTTGCTAGCACACTTTATGAGTTTTTACACATCTTTAAAAGTATTTATTTAACTTCTTCCTGAAGGATTGAAATGAATTTAATATCAGGCCCTCTAAGATCCCCACTGCTTTTGAGAGCACCTTTAGGGTTGAATTTCTCCATTCTGTCATAAGTGTAATCAGTTCTTTGAAGAAGAAATTAGGGGCTTTCATTTGTACACCCTGCTTCCTGCCCCCCATCCACCAGGCAAAAATCTGTGTGCTCTGGCACTGGGAAAGGGAATAATGGCACAACTCTCTGAGTTACACATGTGATTTTGGAGCTAAGACTTGGTGGAGAAAGCACAGTACATTGAGTTATTCTTGGGATCATTCTATGGACCAGTGCAATGGTGGTCAGCACAGCATTTTGCTCAATGATGGCAACACCCAAAGTACAGCCATTGTTTCATGAGTTCCCATTTCTCCCATATTTAGGAGACCCCTCCTTATCTCTGTGCCCTGTGTTAATGCCCTTGTTTGAGGCTTGAGTTATCACAAGAAAAGTATGTTCTTACTAACCCATTGCTGTGTGTGTAAGCCTTTTGTATGTAGGACACTTTGGTTAAATTCAGATAAAGGACCATTTGATTAGGTCACTTTGTTAGATTGCTTTAGTTTAGTTAAGGGCCTATGGTTAGATTTCAGGCACCAGGATGGACCCCAATCATTGTGCTGAAATCCTACATACATGGAACACACAGAGAACAAGAGCTGCAATGTTTACTCTGCCATGTGGGAGAGGTATCCAGGAGATGCTGAGGGAGAGGTCAGAGGCTGGAGTCATGGAGCAGCTTAAAGCTGAAGACATCCAGGCCAGAGGAGAAGGGAGAGGTACCCACTGCTGAGCTCTGGGAGAAAGTGAGTTTGGAGGAGAAGGCAGAGACAGGCTGGCCCAACATTTTTCCTTGACAGGATTGTAGCAGCAGCTGACCCTTCTTAAGACAGCATTTTTGGTGATGCCTTGATTTGGACATTTTCTCAGCCTCAGAACTGTAGGTTTAACCCTAATAAGTTCCAATGAATGCCAACTTATTTCTGGTATTTTGCCTTGGCAGTGCTTGGGAAACTCAAACAGCTAGGAACACAGGTTTGGAGAGCTGCAATGTTCCCAAACGGCAGTGTGATGCTGCTGCACAGTGAATTAACCTGTACACTGTGGTTGTCTGCAGACAAGGCAGAAATGAGTTCTGGAGGGGGAAGTGCTCTTGGTCAGACACGCCTGCAAGACCAGCAGTCATGCATGGGAATCACATGGTTTGGTGACTAGTATAAAGTCACAGATGCCCCAGTATGATGTACCTGCCTCAGGTAGGTGTTGGCCAGGTGTACAGGGTGAGATAAAAGCATGGGACCTGGGGGTTAGTGTTCAGAGGAGTCAGGGTACAGAGAGGAGACTACCTGCTCCTGTTCCTTTTGCTATTTCCTCCTTCCCTTGTCCTCCAGTGTGAGGAGGCTGCTCTTACTGTACCCCTCCTGGTTCTCAGGCAAAGACTCATGTCTCCTGCTTCCAGTTCTACATTTACCTTCTCTAATTTTGGGACAGCTAAAGAAAGAACAATGACAAGATGAAACCTGTTGGTGACAAGAAGGAAATATCAAAATTCCCATTACAGCATTGGCTACAGCAGGAACATCACCAGAATTAGCATCATTAGAACAGTGACACTAATGAATTGTACAGAAATCCCAGAAAGTACTGGGACCTAGGGCTGACAAGAATAGAAGTGAGGTTATGAGAGAGTGCAATGTTTGCAGAAAACCTCAGCTGGTGCCGATATCAAATATTTTTCAGACTAATAAAATATTAAATCTTCAACATATTTTAACACTGTTGAAATTATGCAGACTTCTTCAATACCAGAGGAGAACAGAGGGGTTGGATGGGAAGAAGCTGATGAACAACTGAAGAGGCTGGAATGTAACTTGTGTTCACTGCAGTTCCCCCAATCCAGAGAGGGAATGTCCTTTTTGGAACCAAACTCTCAGAACCCCAATGAAAACCATTATCATAGGTTCTGGATCCACAAAGGAGGACAGGGAGAAAGCCCTGCTCAACACTCACAGCCTCAGTTAGTGATGTGAGTCACTCTGGCCAGTCTTCACTGGGGAATAAGCAGCAGGAAGTCTGTCTTCTCCTGTGGTGCTAACAGCCCTCTAACTGGACACATGTAGAGAGCAGTGTGGCCTTCACACGGTCACATCCATGCTCATCGTGTTCCATGCTCACTCTTGCTGAGGGTGGCCTCCACCTGTCCAGGCAGAATGGGAAGGTGCCAAGGGGAGAGAGCAGTTTTCCTTTATGGGTGACTGTATTTGGAAAAGGTGAGGGGAAGTGGCCCCCCAGTAATGTTGCAGATACAAATAAATATCTTCAATTCAACCAATTTGTATGATATCGTTGTGTACTCTATTCATAATTTCTTTTAAATTCTAACCAAATTATCCATGCAAAGAGTATAAAAATAATTTATGTCTGTTTTGGCAAACAGTAAAATTCCTTCACTAGCCTCAACCCCCAATCCTCCTTCCACAGATTTATCTGCATTGGCAGATTCTTTTGGGTACACATTTCTGTTTGAAAATACATGCATTCTCTAGTTTCATCCATCCCACACCCTATCACATATGAGAAAAATATTGAAGAACAACTTAAAAATATAAATAAATTTTCTAACCTTAAAATACTTGAGATTAGAAGTATATCATCTTATTATGAAAGGATCATTTCTGATATAAAATAATAAGGAAAATTGGAGTGTAGTAGAAAGCAGGCCTCTGTAGTTCAGTGGTTGTTAAACTTGAATCCACATCAGAATCAGGTTAAGAAACAGAAAAAATATAAATGGTTTGTGTGCCTTATAAGAAAATGCTACAGGAGAGAGGCAAGTTAGCATCGGTTTAGGAGTATACTCACTGACTAACTCTCTGGGGATGGCCGATTGTGGGTGGGGTCCTGCCCAAGGGTCTGTGCTGTGGACATACGGAGGGAGAAGTTGTGTTATTTTGCAGCAGGCAGATAGACGATGTTGAGTGATTGGTGGAGATTTTTTAGTTTTGAGCCTGCCAGTGATGGTTAACACAGATGCTAAGCCCCACCCACAGGGACAATGGCTGGTATGAACCATGAATCCTGCAACCATGACTCACACTCCTGGTTTGAGGCAGCATACTCTGAGGGAGGGAGGGCTCTGACAGAAGGTGTAGAGGGGTTTAGCTTCTGTGGATTTGGCTGCCTGGTCCCCTCATAGCTTTGGGGATCAGATAGGCCAGCTTGAAACAGCACCAGACTGAGTGTAGAGGTGAATCTGCTGAGGGAACCTGATTTACCCAGCAGCCCACTGACACTGAGGCCTGGTTTGAGGGGGTAGAGTCAGCCAATTTTATTTCTCACCCTGACAAGCATCAAAGCTTCAATCCCCTGGGGAGGCCAGGAAGTGGAAAGGGTTTGATTAGTTTCCATGAACCTATTCATGGTCCCCTCAGTGAAGGGGGTGTTCTAGCAGAGGATTTCTTTTGGGTCCCTTATATAGCCAAAAAAAAAAAAAAGAAGACAGTCACTTAAAAAAATGAATTTCTGTTCTTAATTCAGTTTAATACCGAAAATCTGCCTCAAAACCTGCAGGGAGAACCTGGAAGGGAAATTAAGAAACACAAGCAGGCTGAGAGGATCTGCAAGGACCCCAGAAGGAACACTTCTGCCTTAGTTTTGTTTGACTGCTTGCTGCTGTGGTTGTTTGGTTTTTCTGTTTATTTTTAGTCTCTTGCTTTGCTTTAATCTTTCCTCCCCCCTTCCTGTTTTCCTTCATTAAAAAAAAATTAGGTGCTGCAAGCTTACCTTTTCTTTGCTGTTCTTCTTTTTCAGTGATTTCCCATTCTCTATCTATATTGATATTATATCCCAAGCTATCTCTTATCCTTCCTTCATCTCTCTGCTTCTGCTTTATGTTGTGGTTCTAAGACACCATGCTCTTTCATTAGCCCACAACTTAAGGGTGCCAATTTATTTTCTATCTATTTTATTTACTTCTTTTTATTAATATTTGCTTTTTTCTTTTAGCCCTTTATTTACTCTTTCTCTCCCTCCTCATCATTCTAGCCTTCTAAATCATTATATATATATATTCCTCTAATTGGTTTCCCAGGCCATTGTAGGTACTCTACTGTTTTTCCTATTACTGTACACTGCCTACACAAGTTAAATATTCAATTCATTAAGCTCTATTTGGCCCCTCTTCTAACTTTTATCAATATTCATATTATCCTCCTTCCTTTCTCACATCTTTCAATCCCTCTGGCACTAATTTTTTGCCTTCAAGGTAACATTGCAAGAAGCAAGGAAACAAAATAAGAAGAATAAGTGTCAAAGAGAAAACTTAACACACACACAGAACCACCAACTAAATGTAACAAGAGAGGAGTGAGAGAAGCTAATCAACTGAATAAACCTAGCAAGATAAAATGATGACTAGAGGGCAATAAAAAATTACAAACCACACTAAGAAACAGGAAGACATGGACTACTCCAATGAACAAACTAAAAACCAGGAATATATGTAGAACATTGAGCAACTAATTAAAGGTTCCCAAACAAATATCGGGAACCAACTTAATGAAGTGAAGGAAGAGATAAAGGATATAAAGAAGATACTGGGAGAACATACTGAAGAAATTGTAAACATATGCAAAAAGATAACAGATATGATGGTGATCAATGGCTCATTCCAAGAAATCAAAAGGATGCTGGATTCACATAACAGCAGAGTTGAACAGGCATAAGAAAGAATTAGTGATGTGGAAGACAATACAGCTGAAATCAAACAGAGAGTAGAACAGAAAGACAAAAAAAGTAAAAAATCGAGCAGGGGCTCAGAGATTTAGCTGACAACACAAAACACATAAACATACACATTATGGGCATCCCAGAAGGAGAAGAGAAGGGAAAGGGAACAGAAAGAGTGTTGAAGGAAATAATGGCTGAAAACTTCCTAAACCTATTGAGAGAGATGGATGTGCAGATCCAGGAAGCAAAGCACACCCCAAACAGTATAAATCCCAAAGGCAAACTGCAAGACATATACTTGTCAAAATGTCCAATACTCAAGACAAAGAGAAAGTACTCAAGTCAGCAAGAGAAAGGAGAACCATCACATACAAGGAATGCACAATAAGATTAAGTGCTGATTTTTCATCTGAAACCATGGAGGGTAGAAGACAGTGATATGACATAGTCAAAATACTAAAAGAAAAGAACTTCCAGCCACGAATTCTGTATCCAGCAAAACTGACATTCAAAAATGAGGGAGAGTTCAAAATATTCACAGATAAACAGAAATTAAGAGTATTTCAATAAGAAACTGGAACTTCAAGAAATACTAAAGGAAGTTCTACAAGTTGAAAGGAAAAATCAAGAGTTAGGAGAGTTTAAAAACAACTAAAAAGACAAAAACAGAAACAAACCAACATATGATATACATTAATCCAAAGAAAATATGGCTGAAGTAAGAAATTCATTGTGAGTAATAACACTGAATGTTAATGGATTAAATTCACCACTCAAGAGAAACAGATTGGCAGAATGGATAAAGAAATATGATCCATCTATATGTTGTCTACAAGAAACCCAGGTTTGACCCAGAGATTTAAGGAGGCTGAATGTAAATGGCTGTAAAACAATTTTACAAGCTAACAATAGCCATAAAAGTGCAGGAGTAGCTATTCTAATATCAGACAAAATAGACTTTAAATGCAAAACTATTTTAAGAGACAATGATGGACACTATATATTAGTAAATGAGGTACTGTCTCAAGAAGAAAGAACAATAATAAACATTTACACACATAATCGGGGTGCCTCAAAATTCATGAGGCAAACTCTGGAAAATCTAAGTGGAGAAATAAATGCCTCTACAATTATAGCAGTGGACTTTAATACATCATTATCATCATTAGACAGAATATCTGGGCAGAGAATCAACAAAGAAACAAAGACTCTCAACAATACATTAGAGGACCTGGACTTAATAGACATATACAGAAAAATAAACCCAAATACATTAGGATTTACATTCTTCTCGAGTGCACATGGATCATACTCCACGATAGACCACATGCTAGGCCACAGAAAAACTCTCAATGAATTCATAAAATTTGAGATTAAACAAAGTAATTTCTCTGATGACAATAGAATTAAATTGGAAATCACTAAGGGCCAGAGAAACAGGTTAGGCACAAGGATATGGAAGTTAAACAACACACTCTTAGACAAACAGTGAGTCAAGGAGGAAATCTCAAAAGCAAGCAGTAACTACCTTGAAACTAATGAAAATGACAACACAATATATCAAAACCATGGGATGCAGCCAAAGCTGTCCTGAGACGGAAGTTCATAGCCATGAATACATAAAAAAAAGAAAGAGCTAAAATTGAAGACCTAAGTGCACACTTGGAGGAATTGAAAAACAAAAACAAACAAAACCTAGAGGAAGAAGAATGAAGGAAATAACAAAGATTAAAGCAGTAGTGAATGAAATAGGATATAAGCAAGCACTAGACAATATAAACAAAACCAAAAGCTGGTTCTTCGAGAATATCAATAAAATTGACAAACCCTTAGGCAGACTAACAAAGAAAAAGAAAGAACAGATGCAAATACACATAATAAGGAATGAGGTAGGGGATATCACTACTGACCCCACAGAAATAAAGAGCATCATAAGAGGATACCTTGAAAAATTATATGCCAACAAGAATGATAATTTAGAGGAAATGGAGAAGTTTCTAGAAACTCACAAACAGCCTACATTGATGAACTCAACAGTTGAACTACAGAAAAGAGATAGACTCAGTTATCAAAAACCTCCCAACTAAGAAGAGCCCAGGACCAGATGTCTTCACAGCTGAATTCTACCTTACATTCCAGAAAGAGCTAATGGCAAATCTACTTAAGATCTTCCAAAGAAAAGAAGTAGAAGGAATATTGCCTGACATTTTCTACAATGCCTACATTACCCTAATAGCAAAATCAAACAAAGATACCACTAGAAAGGAAAACTAGAGGTCAATTTCTCTAATGAACCTAGATGCTAAAATCCTCAACAAAATACATCCTAATAGCATTCAACACCATCTCAAAAGTTGGCCAAGTTGGTTTCTTCCCAGGGTTGCAAGGATGGTTCAATATAAGAAAATATATCAATGTAATACATCACAAAAGGAAACAGAAAGAAAAAAACACATGATCATCTCTATAGATGCAGAAAAAGCATTCGACAAAATACAGAACACTTTCTTGATAAAAACACTACAACAGATGGGAATAGAAGGAAATTTTCTGAATATGATAAAGGGTATATATGAAAAACCCAAAGCTAACTTATCTTCAATGGTGAAATACTAAAAGCCTTCCCTCTGAGATCGGAACAAGACAAGGATGCCCACTATCACCACTCTTATTTAACATCATCTTATAAGTACTTGTTCAAGCACTGAGTCAAGAAAAGGATATAAAAGGCATCCAGATTGGGAAAAAAAAGAAGTAAAAATTTCATTATTTGCAGATGACATGATCCTATATATAGAAAGCCCAGAGAAAGCTACAACAAAGCTTCTAGAACTTATAAAGGAGTTCAGTAATGTTGCAGTCTATAAGATCAATGCTAAAAAATCAGTAGCATTTCTGTACACCAATAACAAGCAATCAGAAGAGGAAATCAAGAAAAAAATGCCATTTTCAATATTAAATAAAAGAATCAAATACCTATGAATAAATTTAACTAAAGATGTAAAGGACTTATATAGAGAAAACTACACAACACTGTTAAAGAAAATGAAAGAAGAGTTAAATAAATGGAAAAATATTCCCTGTTCATGGATAGGAAGACTAAACATCATCAAGATGTCTATCCTACCCAAACTACTCAACAAATTTAATGCAATCCCAATAAAAATCAACACTATATTTTTTAAGGAACTGGAAAAACTAGCCACAAAATATATTTGGAAAGGTAAGAGGCCCTGAATTGCCAAAGACATACTGAAAAAGAAAAACGAAGTTGGAGGTATCACATTACCAGACTTTAAAACATGTTACAAAGCTACAGTGCTCAAAACTGCATGGTATTGGCACAAGGATAGACCTACTGACAAATGGAATTGAATTGAAAGTTCTGATATAGATCCGCTCACATGCAGTCATCTGATATTTGAGAAGGCTACCAAGCCCACTCAGTTGGGAGAGAATGGCCTCTTTTACAAGTAGTGCTTGAAAAACTGGATATTCATATCGAAAAGAATGAGAGAATACCATCTCACACCTTATACAAAAATCAACTCAAGAAGGATCAAAGATCTAAATATAAGAGCCCAAACCATAAAGACCTTGGAAGATAATGTAGGGAAGCATCTACAGGACCTTGTAATAGAAAATGGTTTCATCAACTTCACAGCCAAAGCACAAGCAGCAAGAGAATAAATAGATAAATAAGATCTCATTAAAATTAAAAACTTCTGCACTGCAAAGGATGTTATTAAGAAAATGAAAAGGCAGCCTACCCAATGGGAGAAAATATTTGGCAATCATATATGTGAAAGGAGCCTAATATCCTGCATATATAAAGAAATCCTACACATTGAAAATAAAAAGACAAGAAACCCATTTTTAAAAAATGGGCAAGTGACTTGAAAAGACACTTCTCCAAGGGAGAAATACAAATGACTAAAAAGCACATGAAAAAATGCTCGACATCGCTTGTTATCAGAGAAATGCAAATCAAAACTACAATGAGATACCATTTAAACCCATCAGAATTGCAACTATTAAAAAAACAGCAGACTCTAAGTGTTGGAGAGGATGTGGAGAAATAGGATCCCTCATCCACTGCTGGTGGGATTGTAGAATGGTCCAGCCACTGTGGAGTACAGTTTGGCAGTTCCTCAGAAAACTAACAATAGATCTTTGGTATGATCCAGCAATTCCACTGCTGGGTAAATGCCCAGAAGAACTGAAAGCAAAAGCACGAACAGATATATGCACACCAGTGTTCACAGTGGCATTGTTCACCATTGTCAAAAGTTGGAATCAGCCCTGGTGCCCATCAATAGACGAATGGATAAGCAAAATGTGGTACATACATACAATGGAATATTACACAGCTGTAAGAAGGAATAAAGTCCTAACACACAGAATACATGGATGAATCTTGAAGACCTCTTGTTGAGTGAAACAAGCCAGACAATGAAGGATGAATAGTATATGTCCTCACTGATTTGAACTGAGGAAAGTGAGCAGTCTCTGAGAATCATTGTCTGAAAGATTGGTTAACAATGGAGAGAAAGAGAAGAGTTGGCTGTGAGCCATCACCCATATGGACATAATCTATGGTAAAGGAATAGAGTATAGTTGCATATTGAAGGATAGGACAGATGGGTAGTGATATTACTGGGTTTGCTGGTGAAGGGTTGACAGGTCATTAGATTAGGAAGGGCAGGTTGGGATTCCCAGGGCATGTAACTATGAATCTTGTCATTCCATGAGTCAAGATAGGGGAGTGTCATTTGCCCTAGGTGGATAGGGAGGAAGGAACAGTTAAGATCAAATGGGGTATTTAGTGGTCTTGGGAAAGGTTTTTCATTACCTTACAGTAATGGACACAGGACATGGTAAATATCATCAAAAATTATTAAACTGTACCATCTAAATTGTAAACTATACTGTAAATCATTGACAATGTTTAGTTGCTATATTTTACTATCTGTATAAAAGTTATAACAATGCTAACATCCATTTTTTAAAAAGGTTTTAATATGGGGTGGGGAAGGGAGAGGCAGATTGGGTATGTGGGAGACTCTAGTATTCTTTGTGTGACTTTGCTGTCACCTAAAACTTTTTTGAAAATTAAATGAAAATTTGGGAGGCACTGGGGAATGAGAGGGGGAAGGTGTCACGTTACACTAGACATCCTATAATACAGAGATAAAGAATAAAAAGTATAATTTTTTTAGAAGTATTTTTTTTGTTTTTTTTCCATATTTTGAATGTACCAATCTGCTAATTATATTTTATCTTTAGTTTAATTTTTTCCTCTGAGTTTCCTTGTATTTATCCATTGCATTTAAGCTTATCATTATTATTTCTTTATCCTATTAATTGCATTTGGTTATTATATGGGCTCCATGTTCAAGGAAGTTTTAGATCACAGAAGGGTTACAATGGGGGCTGCAGAGGATCATTGGTGGGGGGTGTCTGGGGTGGGGGATTCATGGGAGTAAGTTCATCTGAATATACGTGAAAGATATATGAAATTGTTCAAATGATCAAGGGATGGGTCATGGTCACAATGGGTAGACAATCACTCAATAAATGAGGGAATCTGAATTCCCAGCCTGGAGAGCTCTGCCACATTCTCCAAGGGGGCAGCAACAGTCCCCTGAGTGCAGGAGCAGTGTCTGGCAAAAGAGGATGGCCCACTGATGGGATCTTGTTATTGATGACTACCCTCATGAATCTTTACTCTTGTAATTGAAACTTAGCCTACTGTTATGGGGTGCCTAAGGGTTGCCGCCTGAACACCTCCTTGCTACTCCAATGTGACCTCTCTCTAAGCCAAACTCAGCATATGAATGCATTACCTTACCCCCAACGTGGGACATGTCTCCTGAGGTAGAACTTCCATGGCAATGAGGGATTAATACCAAGAGCCAACTGACAACATGATTTGAAAAAGACCTTGAATAAAGGGGGAAAAGGTAAAGAGAAATGAGTTCATGTGGCTAAGAGACTTCAAAGAGAGTCAGGAGGTCATTCCAGAGGTAATGCTTACACACACCTTTATAGGATCACATATAACACCAAATTGGATATCACCACACACAGAGGGGCTCCTGAGAGCTTTGAAGACACCCAGAGATTGATGCCTTATTAGTGGGCTCTACTTTGGAATCTGTGCTCCTCAGAGTGACAAATAAGTCCTCCTTGCTCATGGTACATCAGTCCCTTCTATTCAAACCTATATGTGATGCTAGAGTTTTTAGGTGTACTTCCAGAGACTGGCACCTCTGGCCTACCTATGTGCCAGGTGTACATGGAATCTCGGTGGAGCTGCAACTCCTACCCTACAGATCAATGGAATCATCCACGTCACCGGGTGAGAAGGCAACGATGGGCAACAGCCATCCCAGGGAATGGAGAGGGCCTGCAGCTGCAGGTGGGATAATCCCATCCACTGTATCAATGGGATATAAGCCCTCTCTCACTTGACAGTGGAATGGACATCACCATCCCAGTCCCCTCAGGATTGGGGGAAGAGCTATGGACTAGAGTGGACTTAATGGTATTCTGTTGTAGACATATTGTGATTCAAGCAATGGAAGAAATTATAACAGTGAGGTGAAGGGCAGTTGAAATATTTTTTTTTGGGACTGGTGGTTGTCCTGAGTGGCATTGCTGTGACGGAGGTAGGCCACCTTACATCAGCATATACCATGCAGAACTGTGTGGTAGAGAGTGTGGTCTATGATGTGAACTGTGGTCTATGCTTGGTGGCAAGGCCCCATGATGTGTATATCCATTGTGGGTGATGTGACACACTGATGAAGGATGTTTGTGTGGGATGTTGTTGGAGGTGTGGGAGGTGGGAAACATGGGAATCCCTGTAATTTCTGTGTAATATTAGGTAATCTAAGCCCCTTTTAAAAATATATATGTAAAGAAATAACATTTATGTAAACTAATGCACATATATGCATATATATTTATATATAATTTTATAAATATTAGTATGTATTGTGAAATATTTGATTTTTACCCACAATAAAAAAAAAGAAAAAAGAAAGAAAGAAAATGCTGCAATAATGGGCAGCATTATTTTAAAAATGGTAATTTTTTAAATGCTTACCCAGAATGAAATGGATTTAAGAACCAGTGAAAACAACCAGGATAATCTGAAATAATTGGAAAGCCCATCTTTACATAAAATAAGAGAAATCTCGAGTTCTGATGCATGAATCAGTAGAAACAAATTGAGCACACATGGGTGTGGAAGAAGGTGTGGGAGGAGCACATCTCAGAACAAACTGCAAGTGCACTTTTCCTAGAGGAGAATGACATCCTGAATTGCACAGTCACAGCCGCTTCCTTAAAAGATTGGCAACAATTTTCAGAGACTGGAGGTGGAGATTGTTTAGAGATTCACATTCATTACATTCACAGGGTTTCTCTCCCAATTAATGTAGTAACGTTTAATGCGATACTGCCTCTGGCTGAAGGCTATTCCACATTCCTTACATATACAGGGTTTCTCTTCAGTTTTTCTTCTCTGGTGTGTAATGAGTCTTGATTTCTGGCAAAGCCTCATTCTCTGCCTTCATTTTAAGTCTGTACTCTTGTGGAAGTGGATATAATTTCACTCACAGACCTTTTGTTATGTGGTTCTTTCTGCTTCTCTAATGTCCTATGCTTCTTCATAGTTTGTGGGGTGCAGAAAAGCAGTCTTTACAGGGAAATTTATAGCATTGAATGCATTCATTAGAAAACAGGAAAGATCCAATATCAATCATCTAAGGGTCCAATTTTGGAACTGCAACAATATCTCCCTTTTTAAATTCTATAATTCATGGCTCTTCTTGCCTCAAATGAGCATCACATCCAGTTTGGTGATTCATAACTTTGAAATGGGGCAACGATACAGCACTTGATTTATTATGGGGACAAAACAAAACCCCATAAATCAAACGTGATTCCTTCATTCTTCTGAAGATAAGAAAGGTGCAGTTTCCATAGATGCACGAGTAAGGTGGCCCCAGAACAAATGCCTAAATGGCAACCCAGGAAATCTTGAACACTTTGTTTGCATGGACTATTTTTGCTCAATTTTTTTTCTATTTATTTGGATGAGATGCACTATTTAATATTCTTTAAAGTTTACCGAGGAAATTATAACACTTTTGTTTGCCTTTCCAAATCTGCACTTATTATTTGTTATTGACTTGCCAAATAATGTATTTTTAAACATTTTATATCCTGTATTAGTCAGCCAAAGGGATGCTGATGCAAAATACCATAAATCTGTTGGTCTTTATAAAGGGTAATTATTTGGGGTAGAAGTTTACAGTTACCAGGCCATAAAGCATAAGTTCCTTCCTTCACCAAGTCTGTTACTCCATCTTGGAGAAAGGCAGTTGCCAATATTTGCCAGGGTTCAGGCTTCCTCGGTTCCTCTCTTCTCATGGTTGAGTTTCTCTCTGGGCCCATCTCCTCTGTTTAAGTCACAAGGTCAGCTGTAGACTATGAGGATCTCTAAGCTTTGCCTCTTTTCACAATGCCAGCTGTGAAATGTCTTGTGAATCACTTGTCTCTTTACCCCGGGCCCTTCTGATGTTGCTCATCAGAACTCCAACCTCAAAAACTACTCCAACTCTGTCCTTTGCCATGTCTTTTTATGTCTGAGAACCCACCCACCAAGGGACGGGGCTCAAAGCCCAACCGACTCTGGCCCAGTCAACTCCCTTATTATAACTTAATCATGCCCAGATTAACAGACCAGTTTACAAGCATAATCCAATATCTATTTTTGGAATTCATAATGATATCAAACTGCTACATATCCATTTCCCCATCTTATGCTATATATTATTTTATGGTGCATTTGTACACTTTATTGATGTCCTAGGCCACAGATATCATTATTAGTTTATCCATTCAATGGTCATTCATATTTATTAATTTAATTAACAGATATTGTTCTTCAGTCCATCCTGAATCTTGAACCTTCTGAGATTATTTTCTTTCTGCCTGAAGAATATTCTTTTACATTTCTTTTAAAGTGAGTTGCTACCAACAAACTTTATTAGTTTTTACTCATCTGTAAAAGTATTTATTTCAATTCTTCCTGAAGGACTGAAATGAATTAAATCTCAGGCCTCTATGATTCCACTGCATTTGAGAGCTCCCTAAGGGTTGAATTTCTCCATTCTGTTGTAAATGTAATCAGTTCTTTGGAGAAGAAAATAGGGGCTTTCAGTTTTACAGCCTGCTTCCTGACCCCCACCCCCCAGGCCAAATCTGTGCACTCTGGCTCTGGGATGGGAATAATGGAACACCTCTCTGAGTTACACACCTGATTTTGGAGTTAAGATTTGGAGGAGAAAGCACAGTATATTGAGTTCTTCTTTGGACCATTCTCTGGAGCTGTTGGAAAGGAAACAAGACCACACCAATTCTCCCCCGCAGGATCCCCAAGCTTATAAAATATGTGTGGTCATTAAAAACCTGGACACCCATCCAGACATAATGGGGGAGTGGTGGGCCTAATGGGGGAATGGCACCACTCATGGTGTGAAAAGGTCAATCACTTCTCTTCCTGCTGAGATGCTAACAGCAAATATCCACTTCTGTAACTCTGCTTGCTTGCTTTGCTCAGAACCGTATATAGAAACGTATATGTTTAAACTTACCAATCCTGTCTCTTGACATGCATGGGAAAGTTTGGCGTGTGTGGGAAGAAAGTCTATAAAGGCTGCAGCCTCCAGATTTTAGGCACGACTCTTACTAAAGAGCATGCCCCGACCATTAATAAAGGTTCCATTAAATTTTTTTCCTGGGAGTTATTTATATGAATTGTTCCACTTCATTCTGGAGGCCCCAGTGAGGTAGACCAGAGCCGACCACACTGGGGCCTTCAGGGGGAAGGCCTCTGAGGAACGTTCCTCAGCCCTGGAAGTCCTCAGTCTAGCCAGAACCTCCACGGGAGATTATTAATTAAACCTAAGGAACTCCCAGTTCTCTTCTGTTTTGGTAAGTCTGGATCCAGGGGAGGCTGTTGGGCTGCCAGACAGGCCTCTACTCCCGCGGCCTGGCCACCAGGTGAGACGTCACCTGGGGCCTCAGAATAGGCTCAAACTTTGTGTGTCTGTGTGTGTAGCCGGCTGTCTGTCTGTAACATTTCTGCTCAGTTTCTGTTCTGTGATCATTTTGATTGTTACTATGGGTCAATTCTCCTCTTGTCCTACCACACCCCTTGCCTGTTTTCTAAAGAACTTTCAGGAATTCAAGAAGGCAGCAGCTGGATATGGAGCCAAGTTCAACCTCTGAATCCTCTGTGAATTGGAGTGGCCCACCTTTGGTGTGGGCTGGCCATCTGAAGAAACAATAGAACTCCCAACAGTCTACAATGTCTGGAGGGTCATCTATGGCAAAGCTGGTCACCTGGACCAGATTCCTTACATTGATGTGTGGATAGATCTTCTTACAGACATTCCCAAGAAACTAAAAATTTGTCTTGCATGACAAAGGCACCCGGCCCAGCCAGAGCACCAACTTCTGTTGAAAGCTCACATTAAGAATCCCAGTCCTTTGGTATAGCAAGATGCTCCTGATGATCCATCCCCTTACCTACCCACCCCCAATCAACTTCTAGTCCCCCTCCATCTACCCCCTCCCTGTCCACTCCTCTTCCTCTCCCTCTAAACCAAAGATCTACAGACAGCCTATACACTCCACTCCCCACACCCACTGATACCTCTCTAACCAGCCCCCCCATACACACCCAGTATCAGGCTTTTGCAGGTCCCTGCAACTTGCCTGACTCTGTCCCCTTACTTCCCCTCTACCAAGCAGGTCCAGGCCTGAGTGATGAAGGTCTCCCGTTCATGGTATATGCCACCGTTTCATCTACAGATCTGTATAACTAGAAAAATCAAAATCTTCCATTCTGAGAAAAACACCATGGCTTAATTTCTCACCTAGAAACTATCTTTTTCACCCATAATCCCACTTGGGATGACTGCCAGCAACTGATACAGGCCTTATTCACATCAGAGTAGAGAGATCATATTTGGAGGGAGGCTGTAAAAACCATCATGGGTCTAGATGGCCAACCCACTACTGACCCTACCCAAATAGAAACTGTGTTCCCCTCTACCAGAACAGACTAGAATTACAATCAGGATCAAGGTAAGGAGGCTCTTGAATGGTTTTGTCAGACTCTCCTACGTGGCCTTCAAGGCGCTACCATCTGCTCGATGCAGGTATTCTTGTTCCTTGCCAGTCCCCGTGGAACACCCTGTTTCTTCCTAAGCAAAAGCTGGGGAGCACAGACTATCAGCTGGTACAGGATCTTAGAGAAGTAAATAAGAGGGTTGAAACAATACACCCTGCCGTCCCTAACCCATACACACTTCTAAGCCAGCTCTCTCCAGTACATACTACCTACACTGTCCTGGATTTAAAAGACACATTCTTTTCTATACCTTTGGCACCAGTTAGCCAGCCCATTTTTGCCTTTGAAGAACATTACCCCAGAGGATGTGGGCAGCTGACGTGGATTAGACTTCCCCAAGGATTCAAAAACTCCCGCAAACAGGGAGGACTATGAGTAGCCCAAGGTGAAACTTGCTGTTTCTATGCTAACCACTCAGGAGTGATAAAGGAAAGCCTCTCATTAGTCAGAAAAAGGCTACAGGAATGAGAAGAACTCAGAACAAAAGTACAAACTGGTACAAAAGCCTGCATTCATCGTCTCCATGGCTAATAACCTTAATCACCACTGCTGCAGCCCCACTTGTGCTCATTATGCTATGATTTCTAGTGGGCCCTTTTTTCATTAACTGTCTCACTTCCTATATTTAAAAAAGAATACAGACAGTAAAACTAATGGTGCTACACTCTCACTACACGCCTCTTGCTACTAACCAGAGGCAATGGTTTGACTAATGCCATTACAGGAGTAGGGAATGAAAGGAAACAAGACCACACCAATTCTCCCCAGCAGGAAATCCAAGCTTATAAAATATGTTTGGTCATTAAAAACCCAGACACCAAACCGGGCCTAATGCGGAAATGACACCACTTGTGCTGGGAAATGTTCAACCCCCCCCCCCCCCCCCGCTGAGATGCTAACAGGAAATATCCACTTCTGTAACTCTGCTTGCTTGCTTTGCTCAGAACCCTATTTAGAAATGTATATGTTTAAACCTACCAATCCTGTCTCTTGGCATACGCAGGAAAGTTTGGTGCACACGGGAAGAAAGTCTATAAAGGCTGCAGCCTCCAGATTTTAGGCGTGACTCTTACTAAAGAGCAAGACCGGCTGTTAATAAAGATTCCATTAAATTTTTCTCCTGGGAGTTGTTATTTATATGAAGTGTTCCACTTCACAGTGCAATGGTGGTCAGCACTCCATTTTGCTCAATGATGACCACACCCAAAGTACAGCCACTGCTTTATGATTTCCCATTTCTCCCAGACTTAGGAGATCCCTTCTGAGCACTGTGCCCTGGTTTAATGCCCTCGTTTGAGTCTTGTGTGGACCCCGGAAAAACATGTTCTTACCAACCCATTGCTTTGTGTATAAGCCTTTTCTATGTAGGACATTTTTGTTAGATCCAGATAAGGGTCTAGTTGATTAGGTCACTTTTTGTTAGAATGCTTTAGTCTAGTTAAGAGCCTCTGATTAGATTTCAGGTACCAGGATAGACCCCAATCATTATCTGGAAGTCCTACATACAAGGAACACACAGAGAAAGAGTGCTGCCTCCAAGCACTCTTGGGAGAGGTCTCCAAGATCTCCTAAAGCTGTGGAGACACACAGAAACCCTGAGAGGCTGAGGGAGAGGCCAGAGGGTGGAGTCATGGAGCAGCTTGAATCTGAAGACATTCAGGCCAGAGGAGAAGGGAGAGGTGTGAACAATTATGTCTGATGGCCCACTGCTGAGCTCTGGGATAAAGTGAGTTTGAAGAAGGCAGAGAGAGACAGGCAGGCCGAACATTTTAACTTGGGAGGAGCCCAGCAGCAGCTGACCCTTGTTAAAACAGCATTTTTGATGATGCCTTGATTTGGATATTTCCACAGCCTCAGAACTGTAAGCTTTAAACCTAATAAAATCCAATAAAGCCAACCTATTTCTGGTATTTTGCCTTGTTAGTGCTTGGCAAACTCAAACAGGTAGGGACACAGGGTTGGAGAGCTGCCCTGTTCCCAAAAGGCAGTGTTTTCCTGCTGTCCAGTGAATTCACCTGTAAACTGGGTGTCTCCAGACTAAGCAGGATTGAGTACTGGTAAGATGGAGGGGGAAGTGCTCTTGGCCAGCAAGTCCTGCAAGACAGGGAGTCAGGCAGGGGAGTCACATTGTTTGGTGACTTGTATAAAGTCACAGATACCCCACTATGATGTACCTGGCTCATGCAGTGGTTGGGAGGTGGGCAGGGGCAGATAAAAGCATGGGACCTGGGGTCTGGTGCAGCAGAGGAGTCAGGGCACAGAGAGGAGACTTCCTGCTCCTCCTCGTTTTGCCCTTTCCTCCTTCCCTTGGCCTCCAGCATTGACCCTCTGAGGAGGCTATTCTTACTGTACCACTTCTGGGTCTCAGGCACAGACTCAGGTGTCCTGTTTCCAGTTCTACATTCACCTTCTCCAATCTTGGGGCAGCTAAAGAAAGAGCAAAGCCAAGATGAAACATGTTGGTGTCAGGAAGGAAATGTCAAAATTCACATTACAGCACTGGCTACACCAATAACATCACCAGAATAAGCAAGATTAGGCCAGTGACCATATAGAATAGTACAGAAATCCCAGAAAGTCCTGGGACATATGGCTCACAAGAATAGAAGTGAGGTTGTGAGATGGTGTAATGTTTGCAGAAATCCTCAGAGGGTGCCAATGCCAGATATTTCTCAGACTAATTAAATATTAAATTTTCAACACATTTTTAACAGTGTTGAAATTGATGCAGACCTCTTCAATCCCAGAAGAGAATGGAGTGGTTGGATGGGAAGAAGATGATGAACAACTGAAGAAGCAGGACTGTAACACGTGTTCACTGAAGGTCCCCCAAGCCAGAGAGGGAATGTCCTGTTTGGGAACCAAGCTCTCAGAGCCCCAATGAAAACCATCATCATAGGTTCTGAATCTGCAAATGAGGAGAGTGGGACAGCCCTGCTCAGCACTCACAGCCTCAGTTAGGGATGTGACTTACTCCAGCCTTTATTCACTGGGGAGTAAGCAGTAGGAAGTCTGTCTTCTCTTGTGGTGCTAACAGCCCTCTAACCGGACACATGTAGGGAGCAGTGTGGATATCACACTGTCATGTCTATGCTCCTCATCTCCATGCTCACTCTTGCTGAGGCAGGCATCTACCCGTCCTGGCAGCTGGGGAGGTGGTTGAGAAGAGTGATCACTTTTCCTTTATGGGAGACTGTATTTGCAAAGGGTGAGGGGTTGTGCACCCCAATAATGTTGCTGATTCAAAACGATATCTTCAAATCAACCACTTTGTATGATTTCATTGTGTACTATTTTCATAATTTCTTTTAAATGATAAACAAATTATCCATGCAAAGAATATAAAAATAATTTTTCTGTTATGACAAACAGCAATATTCCTTCTTTAGGCTCACCCCCCATTCCTCCTTCCTCAGAATTATCTGCATTGGCACATTGTTTTGGGTACACATTTCTGTTTGTAAATACATGCATTCTCTAATTTCATCTATCACATACCCTATCACATTTGAGAAAAATATTGGCGTACAAGGTAAGAATATAAATAAATTTTGTAACTTCTTAAAATACTTGAGAATAGAAGTGTATCATCTAATTATGAAAGGATGATTTCTGGTTTAAAATAATAAGGAAAATTTGAGTGAAGTAGAAAGCAGGCCACTGTAGTTCAATGGCTCTTAAACCTGAATCCACATCAGAATCAGTAGAAGAAACTGAAAAAATATAAATGATTGGTGTGCTTTATAAGAAAATGCTACAATAAGGGGCAGCATTATTTTTAGAGTTGGTAATTTTTAAAATGCTTACCCAGAATGTAATGGACTGAAGAACCAATGAAAACAACCAGGATAATTTGAAATAAGTGGAAAGCCTATCTTTACATAAACTAAGAGAAATCTCGAGTTTTGATGCATAAATTAGTGGTAACAAATTGAACACAGATGAGTGTGGAAGATGTGGAAGAAGCAGATTAAAGAACAAACTGCAAGTGCACTTTTCCAAGAGGAGAAAGACATCATGAATTGCAAAGTTACAGCCACTTCCTTAAAAGATTGGCAACATATTGTACAGACTGGAGGTGGAGATTCTTTGGAGATTCACATTCATTACACTCACAGGGTTTTTCTCCAGTATGAATGTTGTAAAGTTTAATGAGGTACAGCCTCTCAAAGAAGGCTATTCCACATTCCTTACATATATAGGTTTTCCCTCCATTATTAATTTTCTCATGGTCAGAGAGATTTGATTTGCTACTGAAGGCTTTCCTACATTCTTTACATATATAGGGTTTTTCTCCAGTTTGTCTTCTCTGGTGTGTAATGAGGCTTGATTTTTGAATGAAAGCTTTCCCACATCCATCACATTCATAGGGTTTCTCTCCAGTATGTATTCTCAGAAGGTTAATAAGGTTTTCCTTCTGGTGGAAGGCTTTTCCACATTCATTGCATATATAGGGTTTTTCTCCAAATGAATGCTCTGATGTTTAATGAACTGTTTATTTTTTATGATGGTGTTTCTGCATTCTTTACATTAATTTTGCTTCTGTCCACTAAGAGTTTTTTCATGTTCTATTAGATATGATTTTTACCTAAATGCTTTTCACATGCCTTAAATACATAGGGTTTCTTTGCAGTAGAAAATCTCTTGTATCTGACATTTGACATTTGAATTAAAGCTTTCCCACATATATATGATTTCTCTTCAGTAAGAATTTTCTGATGAATAAAGAGGTTTTCTGTCAGGTTGAAAAATTTCCCACATGTATTACATTTCTATACTTGTTCCCCTGTATTGCTTTTAAAATGAAGAGTAAAAAATGACAGTAAAGAGCAGACTACATTCAGAACACTCATATGGTTTCTTTCTAGTTAAAATTTTCTCATATTCCATGAGGTTTTATTTCAGATGGAAGCATTGCCATGTTCATTGCAATACTATCTAATGTATGAATGTTTCATGCTCAATGAGGTTTAATGCCTGGCTGAAGAATTTCCAATATTCATTTCATACACAGAGTTTTACTACTGCATGTTTCTATGATGTGACTCTAGCTTTCCCAAATTCATGAAATCCCACATGATTTCTCTGAGGGATTAATTCTCAAGTATCTCCTGAGGTTGAATTTCCAAGAAAACATCACACTTATTACATGTAAAGGGGAGGACTACCAGGTGGCACAAACTGGTAAAACTCATTGTCTTTATTCATTTTTCCTTACATAGGTTCCCTCATGCTTATGTAAGCATCATGCAAATTCCTTTAAAGTGAAGTTACATTCATAGAAGTGTTATTTTGGGGAAACAATGCTTGAGGTCAGAGAAAATGTTTTCCCAGTTTTCTTACATTCTCTGCCTTCATCTTAAGTCTGTACTCTTGTGGCAGTGGATATAGCGTCACTCACAAGCCTCTTGTTATGTGGTTTTTTCTGCTTTTTAATGTCCTATGCTTCTTCATAGTTTGTGGGGTGCTGCAAAAGCACTGCTCAGGAAGAAATTTATAGCATTTAATGCATTCATTAGAAAAGAGGAAAGATCCAATATCAATTATCTAAGCGTACAATATGGGAAGCGCAACAATATCTCCTTTTTATTTGTTCTGTCATTCATGGCTCTTCTTGCTTCAAATGAGCATCACATCCAGTTTGGTGACTTCATAACTAGGAAATGAGGAAGTGATACAGCACTTGATTTATGATGGGGACAAAACAACACCCCATAAGTCAACCCTGGAATCTTCAGGCTTCTGAAGGATAAGAAAAGTTTAGCTTCCAAAGATGCACAAGAAAGGTGGCCCCAGAACAAAGGCCAAAATGGCAACCAAGGAAATACAGAATAATGTGTTTGAGACTGACAATTTTTGTTCTATTTCTTTTCTTCTATTTATTTGGATGAGATGCACTATTTTATATTCCTTAAAGTTTACCAGAGAAATTATAACACTTTAGCTTACCTTTCCAAAACTGCACTTATTTTTTGTTATTGACTTGATAAATAATGTATTTTTTAAAATTTATTTATTTTTTATTGTGGGTGAAAATCAGAATTTTCACAATACATAACAATATTTGTAAAATGATTTATAAATATATATGCATATATGTGCATTTGCTTACAAAAATGTTATTTATATATATATATATAAATATATTTAAAGAGGTGCTTAGATTAACTAAAATATTACATGGAACCCACTGAGATTCCCATGTTGCCCACCTCCCACACCTCCCACCACATCCCACACAAACATCTCCCACAAGTGTGGCCCACCAACCCTCAATGGACTTACACATCCTGGGGCCTTGCCACCAACCATAGACCACAGTTCACATCATAGACCACAATCTCTCCCACACAGTTCTGAGTGGGGTGTGCTGATTTAAAATGGCCTATATCTGTTGCCACAACGGTATTCAGGACAACCTCCAAATCCCAAAGAAGCCCCTGTATTTCAACTGCTCATCTGTTCCCTGCCCCAAAAGTGTCAAGTGGTCACTGGCTCCACCTCATTGTTATAATTTCTTCCATTGCTAGAATCACCATATGTGAACAACAGAATACCATCAAGTCCACTCTAGTCCATAGTTCTTCCCCCAATCCTGAGGGGACTGGGATGGTGAGGTCCACTCCAACTCCAAGTGAGAGAGGGCTTATAGCCCATGGATATGGTGGGTGGGATGATCCTACCTGCAGATGCAGGCCTTCTCCATTCCCTGGGATGGCCGTTGCCCATTATTGTCTCCTCGCCAGGTGACTTGGATGAGTCCATTGAGCTGTAGGGTAGGAGTTGCAGCTCCACCGAGATTCCACACAAACCTGGCACATAAGTAGGCCAGAGGCTCCAGTCTCTTGAAGTATACCTAAAAACTCCAGCATCACATATAGGTTTGAATAAAAGGGACTGATGAACCATGTGCAGGGAGGACTTATTTGAGTCCAATTCTGACACTCTCAGGAGCACAGATTCCAAAATAGAGCCAACTGATAAGGCATCTGTCTCTGGGGCTATCCCCACTTATATAGGACCTGGGTGTCTCCAGAGCTCTCAGGAGCCCCTCTGTGTGGGGTGATAGGCACTTAGATGTTCTATGAGCTCCTACTGAGGTTTGTGTAAGAGTTACCTCTGGGATGACCTCCCAATGCTCTTTGAAGTCACTTAGCCACTTGAACTCATTTGCCTTTACCTTTTCCCCCTTTTATTCAAGGTCTTTTTCCAGTTGTGTTGCCAGTTGGCACTTGGTATTAATCCCTTGTTGCCAGGGAGGCTCATCCCTGAGAGTCATGTCCCATGTTGGGGGGAATGTAATGCAATCATATGCTGAGTTTGGCTTAGAGTGAGGCCACATTTGATCAACAAGGAGGATCTGAGGTGGCAACCCTTAGGCACCCCACAACTGCAGGCTAAGTCTCAGTTACAAGAGCAAAGACTCACAAGGGTAGTCATTAATAAAAAGAACACATCAGTGGGTCATCCTCTTTTGACAGACACTGTCCCTGCACTCAGAGGACTATCACTGCTCCCTCGGAGACTATGGAAGACCTCTCCAGGCTAAGAATTCAGATTCCCTCATTTATTGTGTGATTGTCCACCCATCGTGACCATGCCCCATCTTTTGATCTTTTGAACAATTTTGTCTATCTTTCATGTATATTTGGATGAACTAATTCCCATGAAACCCACGTCCCAGGCACGCCCCACCAATAATCCCCCGCAGGACCCATTGTAATCCTTCTGTGATCCAAATACTCCATGAACATGTAGTCCATACTATAATCAAATACACTTACTAGGAAAAAGAAATAACTATGATAAGCCTACATGCAAGAGACAAACATCAGGAAACTCAGGAAAAAAAAAACAACCAAAAAAAAATAATCAAACAAAAAACAAAACAAAACAAAATATAATTAGTGGATTTGGACATTCAAAAAAATGGGGAAAAAAGCAAAAGAAATGCCTATAAAAATAAATAAATATATATATATATTTCTTTTTTTTTCCTTCCTTTTATCACTGTGTTATCGGATGTCCAGTGTGCTGTGACATCTTCTCCCTCTCAATCCCCACTGTCTCCCAATTTTTCATTTAATTTTCAAAGAAGTTTTAGACCACAGCACAGTCACACACGGAGTGCCAGAGACTCCCAGATACAAAAACACCCCCCTTCCCCACCCCATATTAACCCCACAATTTTTTTGGATGTTAGCATTGTTATAACTGTTATACAGATAGCAAAATATAGCAACTAAACATTGTCAATGAATTACAGTATAGTTTACAATTTAGATGATACAGTTTAATAATTTTGATGATATATACCATGTCCTGTGTCCATTACTGTAAGATAATGAAAAACCTTCCCCATGACCACCAAACACCCCATTAGATCTTGAATATTCCCTTCTCCCAAGCCCCCAGAACCCATGATACCACCCTCTCCCTACCCATGGAATGTCAAGATTCACAGTTACATGCCCTGGGAATTTGAACCTGCCCTTCCTAATCCACCCACCCAACAGAGCTGCACCACCAAACCCAGAAACACCACCACCCATCTGCCCCATCCCCCAACATGCAACCACACTCTCTCCCTTTACCATAGATTATGTCCATATGGGTGATGGCTCAAAGCCTACTCTTCTCTTACTCTCCCTTGTTAACCTATCTTTCAGACAATGGTTCTCAGAGACTGCTTACTTCCCTCAGTTGAGATCAGTGAGGTCATATACTGTTCATCCTTCAGTGCCTGGCTTGCTTCACTCAACATAAGGTCTTCAAGATTCATCCACGTTATTCCATGTATTAGCACTTCGTTACTTCTTACAGTTGAATAACATTCCATTGTATGTATGTACCACATTTTGCTTATCCATTCATCTGTTAATGGGCACCTGGGCTGATTCCAACTTTTGGCAATGGTGAACAATGCTGCTATGAACATTGGTGTGCATATATCTGTTTGTGTCTTTGCTTTCAGTTCTTCTGGGTATATACGCAGCAGTGGAATTGCTGGATCATATGGAAGATCTATTGTTAGTTTTCTGAGGAACGGCAAAACTGTCCTCCACAGTGGCTGGACCATTCCGCAGTCCCACCAGCAGTGGATGAGGGTTCCTATTCCTCCACATCCTCTCCAACATTTAGTGTCTTCTGTTTTTTTTTTAATAGCTGCCATTCTGATGGGTGTGAGATGGTATCTCATTGTAGTTTTGATTTGCATTTCCCTGATAACAAGCGATGTTGAGCATTTTTTCATGTGCTTTTTAGCCATTTGTATTTCTGCCTTGGAGAAGTGTCTTTTCAGGTCACTTGCCCATTTTTTAAATGGGTTGTTTGTCCTTTTATTTTCAAGGTGTAGGATTTCTTTATATATGCAGGATATTAGGCTCCTATCAGATATATGGTTGCCAAATATTTTCTCCCATTAGGTAGGCTGCCTTTTTATTTTCTTAATAACATCCTTTGAGGTGCAGAAGTTTTTAATTTTGATGAGATCCCATTTATCTATTTTTTCTCTTGCTGCTCGTGCTTTGGCTGTGAAGTTCATGAAACCGTTTCCTATTACAAGGTCCTATAGATGCTTCCCTACATTATCTTCCAAGGTCTTTATGGTTTGGGCTCTTATATTTAGATCTTTGATCCATCTTGAGTTGATTTTTGTATAAGGTGTGAGATGGTATTCTTCTCTCATTCTTTTGGATATGGATATCTAGTTCTCCAAGCACCACTTGTTAAAGAGTCCATTCTCTCCCAACTGAGTGGACTTCATGACCTTTTCAAATATCAGATGACTGTATATGCAACTCTGAATTTGGTTCCATTGGTCAGTAGGTCTATCCTTGTGCCAATACCACGTAGTTGTGATCACTGTAGCATTGTAGTATGTTTTAATGTCAGGTGGTGTGATACATCCAACTTCATTTTTCTTTTTCAATATGTCTTTGGCAATTCGGGGCCTCTTGCCTCTCCAAATATATTTTGTGGTTAGTTTTTCCAGTTCCTTAAAAAATACAGTGTTGACCTTTATTGGGATTGCATTAAATCTGTAGATTAGTTTGGGTAGGATAGACATCTTGATGATGTTTAGTCTTCCTATCCATGAACAGGAAATATTTTTCCATTTATTTAAGTCTTCTTTGATTTCCTTTAACCGTGTTGTGTAGTTTTCTGTATAGAAGTCTTTTACATCTTTAGTTAAATTTATTCCTAGGTATTTGATTCTTTTATTTACTATTGTAAATGGTAATTTTTCCTGATGTCCTCCTCAGTTTCCTTGTTATTGGTGTTCAGAAATGCTACTGATTTTTGAGCATTCATCTTATAGCCTGCAACATTACTGAACTCCTTTATAAGTTCTTGAAGCCTTGTTGTAGACTTCTCAGGGCTTTCTATGTATAGGATCATGTCATCTGCAAATAATGAAATTTTTACTTCTTCTTTTCCAATCTGGATGCCTTTTATGTCCTTTTCTTGTCTCAGTGCTCGTTCAAGTACAATGTTAAATAGGTGTGGTGATTGTGGGCATCCTTGTCTTGTTCCCGATCTCAGAGGGAAGGCTTTTTGGTTTTCACCATTGAAAATGATGTTAGCTTTGGGTTTTTCATATATACCCTTTACCATTTTCAGAAAGTTTCCATCTATTCCTATCTTTTGTGGTGTTTTTATGAGGAAAGAGTGCTGTATTTTGTCGAATGCTTTTTCTGCATCTATAGAGATGATCATGTGATTTTTTTCTTTCAATCTGTTTATGTGGTGTATTACATTGATTGATTTTCTTATATTGAACCATCCTTGCACACCTGGGATGAAACCCACTTGGTCGTGGTGTATAATCCTTTTGATATGTTGTTGAACGCAATTAGCAAGTATTTTCTTGAGGATTTTAGCACCTAGGTTCATTAGAGAAATTGGTCTGTAATTTTCCTTTCTTGTGGTATCTTTATTTGGTTTTGGTATTAGGGTAATGTTGGCATCATAGAATGAGTTAGGCAATATTCCTTCTATTTTTTGGAAGAACTGAAGTAGAATTGGTGTTAGCTCTTTCCGGAATGTTTGGTAGAATTCAGCTGTGAAGCCTTCTGGTCCTGACTCTCCTCTTTGACCCACTGTTTGTCTAAGAGTGTGTTGTTTAATTTCCATATCCTTTTGCCTAACCTGTTTCTCTGACCTTAGTGATTTCCAACTTCATTCCGTTGTGGTCAGAGAAATTACTTTGTATAATCTCAATCTTTCTGAATTCATTGAGTGTTGTTCTGTGGCCTAGCATGTGGTCTATTTTGGAGTATGTTCCATGTGCACTCGAGAAGAATGTAAATCCCACTGTATTTGGGTGTAGTCTTCTGTATATGTCTATTAAGTACAGGCCTTATAATGTATTGTAGAGTGCCTTAGATTCTTTATTGATTCTCTGTCTAGATCTTCTGTCTATTGATGATAGTGGTGTGTTGAAGTCCCCTGCTATAATTGTAGAGGCATTTATTTCTCCTCTTAGATTTTCCAGAGTTTACCACACGTATTTTGAGGCACCCTGATTAGGTGCGTAAATGTTGATGATTATTCTCTCTTCTTGAGAGATTACTCCTTTTACTAATATGTAGTGTCCATATTTGTCTCTTACAATAGTTTTGCATTTAAAGTCTATTTTGTCTATTATTATAATAGCTACTCCTGCCCCTTTTTTGGTTATTGTTAGCTTATAAAATGATTTTCCAACCATTCACTTTCACCTTCCTTGAATCCTTCGGTCGAAGTTGGGTTTTTTGTAGACAGCATATAGATGGATCATCTTTTCTTATCCATTCAGCCAATCTGTGTCTTTTGATTGGTGAATTTAATCCATTAACATTTGGTGTTGTTACTCGTAACAAATTTCTTACTTTAGTCATTTTTTCTTTGGGTAAATGTATGTCATATGTTGTTTTGTTTCTCTTTTTTTCTTTTCTGTTGTTTTTAAACTCTCCTCCAACTCTCTCTCCCTTGTTTTTCCTTTCAACTTCTAGAGATTCCTTTAGTATTTCTTGAAATGCTGGTTTCTTTTTGACATACTCTTTTTATTTATGTTTATCTGTGAATATTTTGAACTCACCATCATTTTTGAATGCCAATTTTGTTCGATAGAGAATTCACGGTGGAAGTTTTTTTCTTTTAGTATTTTGACTATGTCATACCACTGTCTTCTTGCCTCCATGGTTTCAGCTTAGAGATCAGCACTTAATCTTATTGTACTTCCCCTTTATGTGATGGTTCTCTTTTCTCTTGCTGCCTTGAGTATTTTCTCACTGTCTTGAGCATTGGACATTTTGACTAGTATATGTCTTGGATTTGGCCTGTTGGGATTTATACTATTTGGGGTGCGCTGTGCTTCCTGGATCTGCACATCCATCTCTCTCAATAGAGTTGGGAAGTTTTCAGCCATTATTTCTTTCAACACTTCTTCTGTTCTCTTTTCCTTCTCTTCTCCTTCTGGGATGTCCATAATGCATATGTTTGTGCATTTTTTATTATTGGTTAATTCCCTGCGTTCATGTTGGATTTTTTCTATCTTTTTGTCTATCTGTTCTACTATCTCTTTAATTTCAGCTGTATTGTCTTCCATATCACCAATTCTTTCCTCTGCCTGTGCAAATCTGCTGTTTTGTGAGTCCAGTGTCTTTTTCATTTCTTGGCTTGTGCCATTGTTCACCATCATATCCATTACCTTTTTAGGCATGTATGCTATTTCTTCAGTATGTTCTCCCAGTGTCTTCTTTATATCCCTAATCTCTTCCTTCAGTTCTTTAAGTTGGCCCATGATATTTGTTTGGATAGCTTTGATTAGTTGTTCGATGTTCTGCATCACTTCCTGGTTTTTATTTTGTGCATTGGACTGGTCCATATTTTCCTGTTTATCAGAGTCATTTGTAATTTTTTGTTGCCCTCTGGTCATCATATTATCTTGTTGGGTTTGTTCCGTTGATTAGCTTTTCTCTATGCTCTAGAGTTTTATTTAGCTGTTGGTTCTGTGTGTGAGTTAAGTTTTCTCTTTGGCAGTTTTTCTTCTTATTTTATTTCCTTACTTCTTTCTATGTTCCCTTGAAGGCAAAGGTTAGGGCCAGAGGAATCAAAAGATGTAAGGAAGGCAGAAGGGTAATAGTAAGGTTGATAAAAGTTAAAAGAGGGGCAAAATGAGACTTAATGAGATGAATATTTAACTTGTGTAAGCAGTGTAGAGTACTAGTAAAAAAAAATGGAGTTCCTACAATGGATGGAGAAAATGAATGGAGGAATATATATATATAGTGATTTAGAAGGCTAGAATTATGAGGAGGGAGAGAACTAGTAAATAAAGGTCTGAAAGGAAAAAGTTAATACTAATAAAAAAAAGAACAAAACAAAATAGATGGAATAGAAATTGACACCCTTAAGTTGTGGGCCTATGAAAAAATGTTGTATCTAAGAACCACAACAGAAAACAGAAGGCAGAAAGATGCAGGAAGGATAAGCGATAGTTTGTAATACAGAATCAATATAGACAGCGAGTGGGAAATCACTGAAAAAGAAGCACAGCAAGGAAGTGACAAGCTAGCAACACCTAATTTTTAAAAAATGGAAGAAAAAAGAAAGAGGGGAGGAAAGAGGAAAGAAAAGCAAGAGACCAGAAAGAAATAGAGAGAAACCAAATATCCACACAGGCAAGCAGTCAAACAGAGCTTAGGGGTGGTCAATGATTCCCTTAGGGTCCATGTGGATCCTCTCTGCCTACTTGTGTTTATCAATCAATTTCCCTGCAGGTTTCTATATGCAGGTCCTGAAGCAGCTTTTACCTATTAAACTAAATTAAAAAGAATTTATTTTTCATTTATTTAAGTGACCTCACTTTTTTTTTTATTTTTATTTTTTAGCAAAATATAGGACCCAAAATAATTCCTCCTCTAGACCAACCCCCTTATGGAAGGGACCCTAGCTGGGCCCTTGGAAATTAATCAAGCACATCCCACTTCCTGGACTCCCCAGGGTAGCTGTTGCTCTGATGTTAGTCAGGGCAGAGTGTTAAAGATGGCTGATTCCGTCCCTTCTGGGGCTGAGCATCAGCGTCACTGGGTTGCTAAGTAAATCAGTTTGAGTGCAGATTCGTGTCTGCTCTCAGCCTGATGCTGCTTCAGGTCAACTTATCTGCTCCCAAAAGGTATGGGGTGGTGCAGGCAGCCAGATCGATGTCAAAAAATAAAAATAAAATATACCCTTCCCTGTCCTCCAATGGAACCCTCCCTCTTTTGGGGAGTGTCCCTTCTTCCTGGCTCTACAGTGGCCCAGGTCTTATCCCTGGGCCACTAGGGAAATCAGCTCCATCCCCCAAACAGAATCCCCCCTCTAGTTCACTGGGTGCCGATTAGCTCAGCTGTTCTGTTCACGCAAGGTACAAGAGGTGCCAGGCAACCAGATCCCCAGAAAATAAAACTTTCTCGCACTGCTCATGGCTCCAAGTGGACGTTTTATTTTTTTCTCCCTAACTGCAGGGCTCAGCCATCTGTGCCAACCACCACCACCAGTCTTAAAACTCGCGAGTCTCTACCATTCCATCCACGCCGTTGATCCATGCAGATAGATGTCCCAAGCTTCTCACTCCACGTGTGCACAGCACAGACCCCCAGGCAGGACCCCATCCACAATCCACCTTGCTCTGGGAGCTTGCAGTGTGTGCTCTCCTACACTAATAACATCTTGCTTCTCCTCTTTCAAAATAATGTATTTTAAAACAGTTTATATCCTGTATTAGTCAGCCAAAGGAGTGCTGATGGAAAATACCAGAAATCTTATAAAGGGTATTTATTTGGGGTAGAACCTTACATTTTCCAGGCCAAAAAGCATAAATTTATTCCTTCACCAAAGTCTGTTACCCCATTGTGGAGCAAGACAGCTGCTGACATTTGCCAGGGTTCAGGCTTCTTGGGTTCCTTTATTCCCAGGTCTGTGTTCCTCTCTGGACTCTGCTCTTTTGTTTCCTCCACAATGTCACCTGTAGACTATGAGTCACTCTAAGCTTTGCCCCTCTCCACAAGGCCATCTGTCAACTGTCAGGTGAAAGGCTTGTGTCTTTTTGTGGGGCCCTCTGTCTTTGCTCATCAGACCCCAACATCAAAAACTACTCCAGCTCTGTCCTTTGCCATGTCTTTTTATGTTTGCAACCCCACCCACCAAAGGGCAGGGCTCAATGCCCTACTGACTGTCCCAGTCAATGCTGTTATCTTACCTTAATCATGCACAGATTAACAGACCAGTTTACAAGCATAATCCCATATCTATTTTTGGAATTCATAATGATATCCAACTGCTACATATCCATTTACACATCTTATGCTATATATTATTTTATGGTGTATTTGAACACTTTATTGATGTCCTAGGCCACGGATATCATTATTATTTTATCCTTTCAATAGTCATTTACATATATGAATTTAATTAACAGATATTGTTCTTCCATCCATCCTGAATTTTGAACCTTCTGAGATTATTTTCTTTCTACCTGTAGAATATTTGTTTACATTTCTTTTAATGTGAGTTGCTGCTAGCAAACTTTATTACATTTTACTCAGCTGTAAAATTATTTATTTCACTTCTTCCTGAAGGATTGAGATGAATTAAATTTCAGGCTCTTGATGATCTCCACTTCTTTTGAGAGCACGCTTACGGGTGAATTTCTCCATTCTGTTGTAAATGTAATCAGTTCTTTGGAGAAGAAATTAGGTACTTTCTATTTTACAGCCTGCTTCCTGCACCACCACCCCCCAGGCAAAATCTGTGCACTATGGCTCAGTGGATGGAAATAGTGGCACAACTCTCTGAGTTACAAACCTGATTTTGGAACTAAGATTTGGTGGAGAATGCACAGTATATTGGGTCCTACTGGGGACCATTCTAGGGACCAGTGCAACGGTGGTCTAGACCCCATTTTGCTCAATGATGGCCACACCCATGAAGAGCCACTGCTTCATGAGATCCCATTTCTCCCAGATTTAAGTGACCCCTCCGGATCCCTGGGCCCTTGGTTGATGCTTGTTACCCTGTATGGCTTTCAAAATGAGGAGTGAAAAATGACTGTAAAGAGCAGACTACATTCAGGACACTCATATTGTTTCTCTCTAGTTTGAATTTTCTCACATTCCATGAGGTTTTCTTTCAGATGGAAGGATTCCCATGTTCATTACAATACTAACTAATGTATGAATATTTCATACTCAATGAGATTTAATGCCTGGCTGAAGGACTTCCAATATTCCTTTCATATACAGGGTTTTACTCCTGCATGTTTCTTTGATGGGACTCTAGCTTTCCCAAATTCTTGAAATCCCAAATGGTTTCTCTGAATGATTAAATTTCAAGTATCTCATTAGGTTGAATTTCCAAGAATACTTCACACTCATTACACATAAAGGAGAGGACTACCATGTAAGGCAAACTGTCAAAACTCATTGTCCTCATTCTTTTTTCCTTACATAGATTCCCTCATGCTTAGTTAAGCATGATGCAAATTCCCTTGCTGGAAAAGATGTTGAGAGCCAGAGCATAAAGGGTTAAGCATTTAAAAAGCATGCTTGCCCCCAGAGAAACATTAGTAAAGGTTTCCAAGGACACTGCATACCGCAGACATCAGTGGGAGGAGGCAGAGCTGAATGAACACACCACTAAGAATTTATTGTCTGAATTCCCAAGTAAGATTGTCTGGGAACACAGAAAGAGGCAGCGCTCTCAAGTACCAAGCTGAGAAAATAGTGAACGATGCCCTAATTTTGTCATCAACTTTGCAGTATAAAAAGCAGCCTTGGCCTAAATAAATTTGCCTGCATTCCACATGGAGGGAGGTCCCTTGGTCCCATCCTTTCTTTGGATCATTCCAAGCACCGTCTACCTGCACATTGAATTACAAAAGATGGCACCCAATGTGGGGCATGGCTAGTTTTTTCTCTGGATAAGTGCCATAGAAACAAGGACCTCTGGATTGGATGGTCCTTGCATTCTGTTGGTGAGTCAAATAATCTTGATCATCAGGGTAATGGGTAATCAGTCAACTCAGAGGAATATTTCAAAGTTTTGAAAACCCTGTTAAAGAATACAGGGGTATCTGTGATGACACTAGAGGTACTAGAAATCTTTTCTCTTGTACAACAACATTGTTATTTATGGCCTTTGTATAGTCTTATTTCTGTTGTTCTTGAACCATTACAGTCAGATGAAAATGATGATATTAAAATGGATACTGCTATTGCTAACAATGTAGCAGAACAAGCAATGATAATTTTAATGAAAATATATCTGAATAATTTAATGGACAGGCAAAAACAGATAAACTCATGTCAAGTGAAAAGAAAAAGAAAGAAAAATGGAGGTTATGGAATTTTCTGGCAGTTGTTAAGCCATCCACTCCAAAAGATGATTTATTGTTTTATAAACCAGCGTCTGTGCCTCCTAAGGTATCTACTAATCCATTCTTTACAACATTTGATGACCCTCCAAAAGTTTCTGTTTTTGTGCCAGCAACATCCTCTTTAATTATGAAAAGTATAGCACAGGGAAGTAGAGAAGGAAATTCCGAGTGTCTGCAATTTTTCTTTACTTTTCCAGTAACAGTAACTCAAATTCCAGTAGATGCTAACAATCCCCCAGGAAGTGTACAATATGAGCATATTCCTATTCCTTTTAAAACTATCAAAAATTTTTTAAAAGCATGCACTCAACATGGTTTACATTCTCCTTATACTCAGAATTTGTGCAAGAAATCGCACAAGCAAACAGATTAATACACTGAGATTGGAATTTGTTAACTCAAGGTGTTCTGAATTCAGCAGAACTTTTACTATTTAAAACTTAATGGGCTGATGAAGTTAATATTGTAGCACGATGAAATCAACAGCAAAATACACCAGTGCCTATTACTGCTGAACAAATATTAGGAGCAAGTCAATGGGCTGAAATTCCTCGCCAAGTTCAATATGATAATACAGCCATTTTACAAGTGAGATTGTGCTGCCTAGATACCTGTTGATGAATATCCACCCCTAGACAAGGTATACATTCAGTTTCAAAAAGTGTACAAGGAAATACTGAACCCAATGCTGAATTTGTAGCAAGATGGGAAGATGTAGTAAAAAAGACATTAACTCAATCCTATCTTACAGAAATGCTTATTCTAATGTTGGCTTTTAATAATGCTAACAGTAAGTGTAAAAAGGCTTTAGGTCCAATAAAGGCAAATGGAAATACTTTACAGGATTATATAAAAACATGCTAAATCATTGGGCCTAATGCCTATAACAGGAACCTTCTTGCAGTTGCTCTAAAGGGACATAGTCCTGTAGTTAATAATATAAATTGCTTTAAATGTGAGAAACCAGGTCATATGAAAAAAGATTGCCAAGCCAAAACTAGTGTTAAGATATGCTTTTAGCAGAAATAATAAATGAATAGCAAATAGTGTGTGTCCGAAATGCAAAAAGGGTTAAACTGGATCAAGGAATGTCATTCTAAATATGATAAAAATGGTAGTATCATTTAAAAGTCAGGAAAATTCTAAGTGGGCCTTGCTCAAGGCCCTCAGACAAACAATATAAACAGATTTCCCAGCCTTACTCAAATTTGCACAGTCAGCAATAGAGCAGTTCACTCCAGCATGTAACAGAACTAAAGGCAGTTATGAAAAGCAGTACAACTGTCTATCCTTCCTCAGCTGAAATTAAGTTTATTACTCCTTAATGCTAACCCTAACCCTAACCCTAACCTAACCCTAACCCTAACTTAGCCCTAACCCTAACCATAACCATAACCAAACCTAACCCTAACCATAACACTAACCCTAAACCTAACCTTTCCCTAACACTAACCCTAACCCTAACTAACCCTTACCCTAACCCTAACCCAAATGCTTACCTGAACCCTTACCCTAAACCTAACTAACCCTAACCCTAACATTAACTAACCCTAACATAAACCTAACCCTAACCCTAACCCTATCAAAATAGCTTCTTGTACTTTAACCTTATTGTTTCCATAGAGAAACAGTTCTTATCACTTTTGAAAAAAACACAATGTTCGAATCTGCTTTCTCAAAGTCAAATCCTGAAAGATAGCTTATATTTCAAACTCATTTATGTTTGTCTTTTACCTAAATAAAGGTAAAATGCTAAAAATAGTTATGTTCAAGTGATATAAGTTGAATGAAGTATTTAAAACTGTTGTATAATTAAAAGAAATTTTCTAATTTTATAACAATTAAAGTTATATGAATAAAAAGTTCATATGAATATTTTAAATGTGTATAAAATACCTGAAAATTTAATAATGTTTCCATATAATATTAAATAAAAGTATAATGCTATTAATCATAATTTTTAGTTATAACTACAAAAAGAAAGCAGCCATTAAAGGCTGCTGGAGTAGTACATAACAGTAAAATATAGTAAAATAAAATAACACCACTGCAGCATGCAGTGGTCCCAAATATTGCTATTTTGTTGCAAAAAATTAATATCCAGTTATGTCACTATCACTTTGTTTTAAAACTTACTAAAGGTTTCTTTAATACTGTCTTAAAAAAGTCAAGCCAGCCCACATTCCCTTTCCTGTAAAATAGCCAACAATAAATCAAGTTTATATTCAACACTGTAAGCAACAACCCCAATTCTAATTATAATGTTAACAACAAAACCAATGCAAGTATTAAAATTACAAGTTAATGCATTACCCCACAGCCCAAATAGGAAATACTATGCCTCAAACTATACAAAATAAAGAAATTGAGGTCATTGTAATTATGCTATTAAGAATCTTAAATTCTTAAGAAATAAAAGTTTATTCATTGAATGTCTGTTGTTGTATAATCTACTATAGTTATGAATTATGTATAATATACTTAAATACTAATCAAAACTTTAATACAATACATTGTATTCTTAAGTAATTTAATAACTTGTATATTACATGTAAAGTTGTTTTATTAAATGTATATGTAAATCTCTTATTTTGAGTTTTGACAGTTCTGAAACTAAATGTATTAAAACACAAGCCTGGCAAGTATTGTTCAAGCCTAAAAGTAAAGCATCATATAGAAAACTTTCTTGATCAAAAAACCAATGCCTTGCTAGTTAACACATTTCACATTTCAGGAAAAATATTGGAAATTAAAATAGTAAGCACATCAAGGATGTTTTGTAACAAATTTTTAAAAAGTCCATTTCAATGGGTGTTGTATTCCTCCCTGGGGGAGCTGGCCACTCTCCCAGGGATTGATGCATAAACCTTAAAATGTACTCCCCAGGGAGTGTTGTGTTCCTTCCTGAGGAGGCTGGCCCCTTCCTCAGGAATTAGCAAAATACTCACAAGTTGGCATCTATAGTATCAAATTCATTAATCCTAAACACAGTCAACCAAAACTCTAGTATCAGTTGCTACTTCAACAATTCAATCCTTCCCAGCTAAAAGCTAAATATTGATAACTATGTATGTAAAACTGCTCTATTTATCTGTCATTCTGTAACTTTGTTCAATATTGGCTTAATCTTTTAATTAGTTATGTTATTTGTTTCTCATCCTAATTGTCAATATAAGCTTACTAAATGAAATATATTTTAAAATTTATCTTGTATCTATCCAGGACTCTAGCCAAAAATAAGCCAAGTATATCAGTATGTCCCCTGATTTAGTAAGCCTGTGAATGTATGTATACTTATCATAAAAAATTAACATTTAAACATCTATAAATGCTACAAAAACAAAAAAGGGGGAAATGGTGAGGTGTGAGTACAATTATATCAAGCATTATTTACAATAAATTTTTTAAGCCAAAGGTCAGAATCATATACATCAGCAGCAGAGCATTTCTGGTAAAAATCAGGCAATAATGCAGAAACAAATATTGGACAACTAGTTTACTGAAAGCATAAAAATAATAATGAATGGGATGAGGCCAAAGTTAAGTTAGGATATAGGGTCGAGGTTTTGCTCTTATCATTACAGATAAAGGAGACCAGCTTTGGGTCCTGTCCAGATGTCTGAAACCTAGACATAAACAAGCTGAAGAAGGTGACACAAAAAAGCAGAAAAGGCAGAATGTCAGTCTAACACAGTTATTCCTTGCTACGCTTATCTTGAAGACCACAGCAGTAAGTAGTGCACTTTCACATAATTATAAATATTGGGCTCATATTACTAATTCACTTCTTTTAGAAATGTTGACTTGAGGGGACAAATCCTACCCTGTTTATTTTAATCAGTCTTTTCATTTTCCTGGGCCCACTGATCTTCGCCTTCCTCTAAAACCTGAGGAGGAAGGGAAATTTAAAAAAAATTTAACCTTGCCTTTTCTTAAATGACCTAACTCCATAGGATCCATTGATCCATGTATATAGCCCCAAAATCATAGTACAAAGTGATAAATGGCATACACACCATGTTTCATCTGAGGTTGTGTTCTTTAATAATTCCAATAGAATTGTAAAGAATAGGGCACATATAGGGATACCAAAACCTAATGTAAACACAACCATAAGTTGAAAAATTAATGATCCAACAAAATCAACTAATGAAAGCTATCATTATTTTAGAATTTTTGGGATGTCATAAGTATAAATATGTCACTAAATTAGACTCATCAGGGAAGATTTATCCCACAACTATGGGACACTAAACTTAATAAAACTAAAAATTATTTGTGTAAATTATTTTTGGGAACTAGCCCAATTTTTGAATGCCAAGGCAGTAAAACTAATATTACCAGTTTAAAGAGAAAATCCACTTAATTTCTTAAATTATTTGCATGGGGTCCCATTCTTTTTATAGTAGGAACAGTGAGCATTAATCATACATGGTTTTTCTGCAGCAATTGCTCCCTTTACACTTGTGTATCAGAATCTGGTTTGCAGGAGAGTTCTATGGTTCTTATAGGACAATGGCATCATGGAATATGGCTTCCAGTTATCATGAATCGCTGCTGGCAGTCTTTCCCTGAGAGCCAAATCCTTTGGCACTTTCTAAATCATTATTTGAAAAGAAGCAAATGTTTAATTGGATTAATAATATCTGCTGTTTTAGGGCTTATAAGTATTATTACAGCCACTGCTGTGGTAGGAACTGACCTACATGGGAATGTCCAAACACAATATATTAAAAATTGGCATCATAATGCTAGTGAGCTATGGCATAGTCAGGTATATATAGATGAGAAAATTAATAATAGTCTTAATCATGTAGAGTTGGCTGTTACACAAATGGGAAATCAGGTATATAATCTAAGTTTAAAACAGGATTTGAAGTGTGATTGGAATGTAATTGCATTTTGTATCACTCCTCTCCCATACAATGATTCCCATTATGAATGGAAAAAAATTAAACATCATTTAATGGATCATCACACAAATTTATCTATTGAAATTACAGATTTGCAAAAAAGGATTTTGAGCATGTCTCAGAATCAACTTACTATGCTTTCAGGTAGGAAATTTTGGCAACCAGTGACAGATCAATTAAATAAAATAAACCCCTTACACTGGTGGAAATCAAAGTCTGTACATGCTAACTTCAGTGTGGTGATCATTGGTGCTCTGCTACACTTAACTGTATTAGGAGGCATTCACAAGCCCTGCTGTCCCACATTAATAGGGCTGAAAATAGCCATGCCAATAACTTGATTCTGCTTAAAACCCTTGAATCTCAAACCCCTGTCCATGGAGTTTGGCTGGTGGCCAGTGATGGGTAAGACCTTCAGAGGAGGGCAACCTAAGGCAGGCACAGGCACCCTGGACAAAACACAAAAAAGAGGGAATTGTTGGAAAAAAATGCTGAGAGCCAGTGCAGAAAGGGTTAGGCCTTTAAAAAGCATGCTCGCATATATGCATATATATATATATATCATTTTGCAAATATTTGTATGTATTGTGAGAATTTTGATTTTTACCCATAATTAAAAAAAAAAAAAAAAAGCATGCTCGCTGGGAGAGAAACATTAACAAATGTCTTCAAGAGCACTGCATACTGCAGACATCAGTGGAAGGAGGCAGAACAGAATGAACACAACACTAAAATGTTATGGTCTGAATTCCTAGGAAAGATCGTCTGGGAACACAGAAACAGGCAGTGCTCTCATGTACCAAGCTGAGAAATTAGTGAAGGATGCCTTAATTTTTTAAATCAGATTTGTAGTATAAAAAGAAGCTTCAGCCTAAATAAATTTGCGTGCATTCCACCTGGAGTGAGGTCCCCTGGTCCCAACCTTTCTTTGGATCATTCCCGGCACCTTCTACCTCCATGTTGAATTACAACATTTCCCCAAAGTGAAATTACATTCATAGAAGTGTTATTTTGAGGAAACAATGCTTGCAGTCAGAGAAAATATTTTCTCAACTTTCTTAAATTCTCTACCTTCATCTTAAGTCTATACTCTTGTGGAAGTGGATATAGCTTCAATCACATGCCTTTTGATATGTGGTTCTTTCTGCTTCTTAATGTCCTATGCTTCTTCATAGTTTGTGGGGTGCAGCAGAAGAAGTGCTTAGAGGGAAATTTATAGCATTAAGTGCATTTATTATAAAAGAGGAAAGATCCAATATCAAGAATCTAAGAGTCCAATTTGGAAACAGAACAATATCTCCTTTTTATTTTTTCTCTCATTCATGGTTCTTCTTGCTTCAAATGAGCATCACATCCAGTTTGATGACTTCATAAGTAGGAAATAGGGAAGTGATACAGCACTTGATTTATCATGGGACAAAACACAGCACACAAATCAACACTGGAACCTTCAGGCTTCTGAAGGATAAGAAAGGTGCAGCTTCCAAAGATGCATGAGTAAGGTGGCCCCAGAACATAGGCCAACATGGCAACCCAGGAAATCCTGACTACTTTGTTTTGGACTGATTATAATTGTTCATTTTTTTTCTTCTATTTATTTGGATGAGATGTACTATTTAATATTCTTTAAAGTTTTCCAGAGAAATTATAACACTTTTGCTTGCCTTTCCAAATCTGAAATTATTATTTGTTATTGACTCACCCAATAGCGTATTTTAAAACATTTTATATCCTGTATTAGTCAGCAAAAGGTGTGCTAATGCAAAATACCAGAAATCTCTGGGACTTTATAAAGGGTATTTATTTGAGGTAGAAGCTTACAGTTACCAGTCCATAAAGCATAAGTTTCTTCCTTCACCAAAGTCTGTTACCCCATCTTGGAGCAAGACAACTGCCAACATTAGCCAGGGTTTAGGCTTCTTGGGTTCTTCTCTCCCAAGGGCTGCATTTCTCTCTTGGCTCAGCATCTCTGTTTTCTCCACACAGTGAGCTGTAGACTATTTGGCTCCCTAAGATTTGCCTCTCTCCACAAGACCAGCTGTGAACTGTCGGGTGAATGGCTTATTTCTTTTCCCCAGGGCCTTCTGTCCTTGCTCGTCAGAACTCCAACATCAGAAACTACTCCAACTCTGTTCTTTGCCATGTCTTTTTATGTTTCAGACTCCACCCACCAAGTGGAGTGGCTCAACACTCTACAGACTGTGGCACAGTCAACGACCTTATAATAACTTAATCATGGCCAGATTACCAAACCAGTTTACAAGGATAATCCAATATGTAGTTTTGCAATTCATAAAGATATCAAACTGCTACATATCCATTTACCCATCTTATGCTATAGATTATTTTATGGTGTATTTTATTGATGTCCTAGGCCATTGATATCATTACTACTTTATCCATTCAATAGTCATTTAGATAGATGAATTTAATTAACAGATACTATTCTTCCATCCATTCTGAATCTTGAATCTTCTGTGATAATTTTCTTTCTGCCTGAAGAATATTCTTGTACATTTCTTTTGAAGTGAGTTGCTGCTAGCAAACGGTTTAGTTTTTAGTCATCTGTAAAATATTTATTTAACTTCTTCCTGAAAGATTGAGAGGAATTAAATCTCAGGACCTCCACAATCTCCACTGCTTTTGAGAGCACTCTTAGGGTCGAATTTCTCCATTCTGTTGTAAATGCAATCAGTTCTTTGGAGAAGAAATTAGGGGCTTACAGTTTTACAGCCTGCTTCCTGCTCCCCCACCAAACAGGCAAAATCTGTGCACTCTGGCTCTGGGAATGGTAATATTGGCACAACTCTCTGAGTTACACACCTGTTTTTGGAGCTAAGATTTGGTGTAGAAAGCACAGTATATTGAGTTCTTCTTGGGACCATTCTAGGAACCAGTGCAATGGTGGTCAGCACCTCATTTTGCTCAATGATGGCCACACCCAGTGTACAGCCACTGCTCCATGAGTTCCCATTTCTCCCAGACTTAGAAGAACCCTCCTGATCCCTGTGCCCTGGGTTAATGCCCTAGTTTGAGTCTTATGCAGACCCAGGAGAAGTATGTTCTTACTAACCCATTGCTGTTTGTGTAAGCTTTTTGTATGTAGGACATTTTGGTTAGATTCAAATAAGGGATCTTTTGATTAGGTCATTTTTGTTAGATTCCCCTAATTTATTCAAGGGCCCCTGATTAGATTTCAGTCACCAAAATGGACCACAATCATTGTGCTGAAGTCCTACATACATGGGACACACTGAAAAAGAGTGCTGCCATGTTTACCCTGCCATGTGGGCGAGGGCTCCAGGATCTCCTTCAGCTGTGGAGAGACACAGAAACCCTGAGAGGCTTAGGGAGAGACCAGAGGCTGTAGTCATGGAGCTGCTTGAAGCTGAAGATATCCTGGCCAGAAGAGAAGGGAGAGGTGTGAGCAATTATGTCTGATGGCCCACTGCTGAGCTCAGGGAGAAAGTGAGTTTGGAGTAGAAGGCAGAGAGAGACAGACATGCCCAACATTTTGCCTTGGCAGGAGTCCAGCACAGCTCACCCTTGTGAAGACAGCATTTTTGATGATGCCTTATTTGGATATTTTCACAGCCTCAGAACTAATAAATTCCAATAAAAGCCAACCTATTTCTGGTATTTTGCATTGGCAGGGCTTGGCAAACTCAAACAGCTAGGCACATAGGGTTGGAGAGCTGACCTCTTCCCAAATGGCAGTGTGATACTGCTGCCCAGTTAATTCATGTATAAATTGTGGGTGTCTCCAGACTAGGCAGGAATGAGTACTGGTAAGATGGAGGGGGCAGTGCTCTTGGTCAGCAAGGCCTGCAAGACAGGGTGTCAGGCAGGGGATTCACAAGGTTTGGGGACTAGTATAAAGTCACAGATGCCACAGTATAATGTACCTGCCTCAGGCAGGTGTTGGCCAGGTGTGCAGGGTGAGATAAAAGCATGGGACCTGCGGTCTTGTGCACAGAGAAGTCAAGGCACAGAGAGGAGGCTCCTTTTGCAATTCCCTACTTCCCTTGGCCTCCAGCATTGACCCTTTGTGGAGGTTGCTCTTAATGTACCCCTCCTGGTTCTCAGGCACATACTCTTGTCTCCTGCTGCAAGTTCTATATTCACCTTCTCCAATCTTGGGGCAGCTAAACAAAGAACATTGCCAAGATGAAACCTGTTGGTGACAGGAAGGAAATGTGAAAATTCACATTACAGCATTGTCTAAAGCAATAACATCATCAAAATGAGCATGATTAGGACAGTGACCCTAATGAATAGTATATAAATCACAGAAAGTTCTGGTACGTATGGCTGTCAAGAATAGAAGTGAGGTTATGAGAGAGTGCAATGTTTTCAGAAAACCTCAGAAGGTGCTGATACCAAATATTTCTCAGACTAATTAAATATTAAATTTTCAACAGATTTTTAACGGTGATGAAATGATGCAGACTTCTTCAATCCTAGAGGAGAATGGAAGGTTTGGATGGGAAGAAGCTGATGAACAACTGAAGAAGCTGGAATGTAACACGTGTTCACTGCCATTCCCCCAATCCAGAGAGGGAATGTCCTTTTTTGGAACCAAACTCTCAGAACCCCAATGAAACCATCATCATAGGTTCTGTATCTGCAAAAGAGGACAGGGAGAAAGCCCTGTTCAGCACTCACCACATCAGTTAGTGATGTGAGTCACTCTGGCCAGTCTCCACTGGGGAGTAAGCAGCAGGAAGTCTGTCTTCTCCTGTGGTGCTAACAGCCCTCTAACCGGACATGTGTAGAGAGCAGTGTTGCCTTCACATGGTTGCATCCATGCTCCTCGAGTTCCATGCTCACTCTTGCTGAGGGTGGCCTCCATCCAGTCAGGCAGCATAGGAGGGTGCCCAAGAGAGAGAGCAGTTTTCCTTTATGGGCGACTGTATTTGGAAAGGGTGAGGGGAAGTGCTCCCCCCCCCCAGTAATGTTGCAGATACAAATCAATATCTTGACATCAACCACCTTGTAGGATTTCATTGTGTACAATTTTTATAATTTCTTTTAAATTATAACCAAATTATTGATGCAAAGAGTATAAAAATAATTTATGTCTGTTATGGCCAACAGTAAAATTCCTTCTCTAGCCTCAACCCCCATTCCTCCTTCCTCAGATTACGTGCATTGGCATATTATTTTGGGTACACATTTCTGTTTGTAAATACATGCATTCTCTAGTTTCATTCTTCCCACACCCTATTACATATGAGGAAAATATTGGAGAACTACTTAAAAATATAAATAAATTTTCTAACTTCTTAAAATACTTGAGATTAGAAGTCTATCATCTAATTATGAAAGGATCATTTCTGATATAAAATAATAAGGAAAATTGGAGTTAAGTAAAAAGAAGGTGACTGTAGTTCAGTGGCTGTTAAACTTGAATCCATATCAGAATCAGGTTAAGAAACTGAAAAAATATAAATGGTTGGGGTGCCTTATAAGGAAATGCTACAGGAGAGAGGCAAGTTGGCATAGATTTAGGAGGATACTCACTGATTAGCTCTCTGGGGATGACCAATTGTGGACGGGGTCCTACCCATGGGTCTGTGCTGTGGGTGCACAGAGTGAGAAGCTTGGGTCACCTAGCAGCGGGCAGACTGACAGTGTGGAGTGATTGGTGGAGATTCTTGAGTTTTGAGCCTGCCTGTGGTGGTTAACACAGACGGCTGAGCCCCACCCACAGGGACAATGGTTGGTTTGAACCAAGAATCCTGCAACCACGACTCACGCTCCTGGTTTGAGGCAGCATACTCTGAGGGAGGGAGGGCTCTGACAGAAGGTGTAGAGGGGTTTAACTTCTGAGGATTTGGCTGTCTGAATCCCCTCATAGCTTTGGGGAACAGATAAGCTGGCTGGAAACAGCGCCAGGATGAGTGTAGAAGGGAATCTGCTGAGGAAACCTGATTTATCCAGCAGACCACTGACACTGAGGCCTGGCCCCAGAGGGGGTGGAGTCAGCCAATTTTATTGCTCTGCCCTGAAAAGCATCATAGCTTCACTCCCCTGGGGAGGCAAGGAAGTGGGAAGGGCTGGATTAGTTTCCATGAGCCTATTGAGGGTTCCTGCAGTGAAGGGTTGATCTAGCAGAGGAAGTCTTTTGGGTCCTTTATATTGCCATAAAAAAAAAAAAAAAGACAGTCACTTAAAAAAAAATGAATTCCTGTTCTTAATTCAGTTTAATACCAAAAGTCTGCCTCAAAACCTGCGGAGAGAACACAGAAGGGAAATTAATAAACACAAGCAGGCTGAGAGGATCTGCAAGGACCCTAGAAGGAACACTTCCTCCTTAGTTTTGTTTGGCTGCATGCTGGTGGGGTTGTTTGTTTTTGCTGTTTATTTTTTGTCTCTTGCTTTGCTTTATTCTTTCTCCCCCCTTTCTGTTTTCCTTCATTTTTAAAAAAAATAGGTGCTGCTAGCTTACGTCTTCTTTGCTGTTCTTCTTCTTCAGTGATTTCCCATTCTCTATCTATATTGATATTGTATCCCAAGCTATCTCTTATCCTTCCTTCATCTCTCTGCTTCTGCTTTATGTTGTGGTTCTTAGACACCATGCTTTTTCATTAGCTCACAAATTAAGGGTGCCAATTTCTTTTCTATCTATTTTGTTTACTTCTTTTTATTAATATTAGCTTTTTCCTTATAACCCTTTCTTTACTCTTTATCTCCATCCCCATCATTCTAGCCTTCTAAATCATTATGTATATATTCCTCTAGTTCGTTTCCCAGGCCATTTTAGGTACTCCACTTTTTTTCCTATTACTGTACACTGCCTACACAAGTTAAATATTCATTTCACTAAGCCCTATTTGGCCCCTCTTCTAACTTTAATCAATATTACTATTATCCTTTTTCCTTTCTCACATCTTTCAATCCTCTTGCACTAATTTTTTGCCTTCAAGGTAACATTGAAAGAAGCAAGGAAACAAAATAAGAAGAAAAAGTGTCAAAGAGAAAACTTAACACACACACAGAACCACAAACTAAAAAAAACACGAGAGGAATGAGAGAAGCTAATCAACTGAATAAATCTAACAAGACAAAATGATGACTAGAGGGAAACAAAAAATTAGAAAACACACTGAGAAACAGGAAGACATGGACAACTCCAACGAACAAAGCAAAAACCAGGAATATATGCAGAACATTGAACAACTAATCAAAGATTCCCAAACAAATATCAGGAACCAACTTAATGAAGTGAAGGAAGAGATTAAGGATATAAAGAAGATACTGGGAGAACATACTGAAGAAACTACAAACATATGCAAAATGATAACAGATATTATGGTGATCAATGGCTCAATCCAAGAAATCAAAAGGATGCTGGATTCACATAACAGCAGATTTAAACAGGCAGAAGAAAGAATTAGTGATGGGGAACACAATACAGCTGAAATCAAACAGATAGTAGAACAGATAGACAAAAAAAAAAAAAAAAAGAAAAAATCCAACAGGGCCTCAGGGATTTAATTGACAACACGAAACACGCAAAATTACGCATTATGGGCATCCCAGAAGAAGAGAAGGGAAAGGGAACAGAAGGACTGTTGAAAGAAATAATGGCTGAAAACTTCCTAACCCTATTGAGAAAGATGGATGTGCAGATCCAGAAAGCAAAGCACACCCCAAACAGTATAAATCCAAAAGGCCAGCTCCAAGACATATACTTGTCAAAATGTCCAATGGTCAAGACAAAGAGAAAATACTAAAGGCAGCAAGAGAAAAGAGAACCATCACATACAAGGAATGCACAATAAGATTAAGTGCTGAATTTTCACCTGAAACCATGTAGGAAAGAAGACAATGGTATGACATAGTCAAAGTACTAAAAGAAAAAAATTTCCAGCCATGAATTCTGTATCTAGCAAAACTGACATTCAAAAATGATGGAGAGTTCAAAATATTCACAGATAAATAGAAATTAAGAGAGTATTTCAATAAGAAACTGGCACTAAATACTAAAGGAAGTTGAACTAGTTGAAAGTAAAAATCAAGAGTTAGGAGAGTTTAAAAACAACTAAAAAGACAAAAACAGAAACAAACCAACATATGACATACATTAATCCAAATAAAATATGGCTGAAGTAAGAAATTCATTGTGAGTAATATCACTGAATGTTAATGGAATAAAGTCACCAGTCAAGAGACACAGATTGGCAGAATGGATAAAGAAATATGATCCATCTATATGCTGTCTACAGGAAACCCACATTCGACCCAGCGATTTAAGGAGGCTGAAAGTAAATGGCTGGAAAAGAAATATACAAGCTAACAATAGCCATAAAAATGCAGGAGTAGCTATTCTAATATCAGACAAAATAGACTTTAAATGCAAAACTATTGTAAGAGACAATGATGGACACTATATATTAGTAAATGAGGTAGTGTCTCAAGAAGAAAGAACAATCATAAACATTTACACACCTAATTGGGGTGCCTCAAAATTCATGAGGCAAACTCTGGAAAATCTAAGTGGAGAAATAAATGCCTCTACAATTATAGCAGTGGACTTTAATACACCATTATCATCATTAGACAGAACATCTGGACAGAGAATCAACAAAGAAACAAAGACTCTCAACAATACCTTAGAGTACCTGGACTTAATATATATATATACAGAACAGTAAACCCAAAAACATTAGTATTTACATTCTTCTCGAGTGCACATGATCATACTCCACGATAGACCACATGCTTGGCCACAGAAAAACTCTCAATGAATTCATACAGATTGAGATTAAACAAAGTAATTTCTCTGATGACAATGGAATTAAATTGGAAATCACTAAGGGCCAGAGAAACAGGTTAGGCACAAGGATATGGAAGTTAAACAACACACTCTTAGACAAACAGTGAGTCAAGGAGGAAATCTCAAAAGAAATCAGTAACTACCTTGAAACTAATGAAAATGGCAACACAACATATCAAAACCTATGGGAGGCAGCCAAAGCTGTCCTGAGACAGAAGTTCATAGCCATGAATACATATATTAAAAAAAAGAATGAGCTAAAATTGAAGACCTAAATGCACACTTGGAGGAATTTGGAAAACAACAACAAACAAAACCTAGAGGAAGTAGAATGAAGGAAATAACAAAGATTAGAGCAGAAGTAAATGAAATGGGATATAAGCAAGCACTAGAAAAAATAAACAAAACCAAAAGCTGGTTCTTCAAGAATATCAATAAAATTGACAAACCCTAAGGCAGACTAACAAAGAAAAAGAGAAAACAGATGCAAATACATAAAATAACAAACGAGAAAGGGATATCACTACTGAACCCGCAGAAATAAAGAGCATCATAAGAGGATACTTTGAAAAATTATATGCCAGCAAGAATGATAATTTAGATGAAATGGACAAGTTTCTAAAATCTCACAAACTACCTACATTGATGAAAGAAGGAATTGATGAACTCAACAGTACAATTACTGTAGAGATAGACTCAGTCATCAAAAACTCCCAACTAAGAAGAGCCCAGGACCAGATAGCTTCACAACTGATTTCTAACAAACATTCCAGAAAGAACTAATGGCAATTCTACTTAAGTTCTTCCAAAGAATAGAAATAGAAGTAATATTACCTAACTCATTCTACAATGCCAACATTACCCTAATACCAAAACTAAACAAAGATACCACTAGAAAGGAAAATTACAGATTAATTTCTCTAATGAACCTAGATGTTAAAATCCTCAAAAAAATACTTGCTTATAGCATTCAACATTATATCAAAAGGATTATACACCATGACCAAGTGGGTTTGATCCAAGGTATGCAAGGATGCTTCAATATAAGAAAATCAATCAATTTAATACACCACATAAACAATCTGAAAGAAAAAAACCCACATTATCCCCTCTATAGATGCAGAAAAAGCATTTGACAAAATACAGAACTCTTTCTTGATAAAAACACTGGAACAGATAGGAATAGAAAGAAATTTTCTGAATATCACAAATGGTATATATGAAAAACCCAAAGCTAACTCATCTTCAATGGTGAAATTCTAAGTCTTCCCTCTGAGATCGGGAACAAGACATGGATGCCCACTATCATCACTCTTATTTAACATTATCTTAGAAGTACTTGCTCGAGCACTGAGTCAAGGAAAGGATATAAAAGTCATCCAGATTGGAAAAGATGAAGTAAAAATTTCATTATTTGCAGACCACATGATCCTATACCTAGAAAGCCCAGAGAAAGCTACAACAAAGCTTCTGGAATTTATAAAGGAGTTCAGTAATGTTGCAGCTCACAAAGTCAATGCTCAAAAATCAGTATCATTTCTGTACACCAATAATGAGCAATCAGAGGAGGAATTTAAAAAATGCCATTTACAATAGTAACTAAAAGAATCAAATACCTAGGAATAAATTTAACTAAAGATGTAAAGGACTTATATACAGAAAACAAGACAAGACTGTTCAAGGAAATGAAAGAAGACTTAAATAAGTGGAAAAATATTCCCTGTTCATGGATAGGAAGACTAAACATCATCAAGATGTCTATCCTACCCAAACTACTCCACAGATTTAATGCAATCTCAATAAAAATCAACACTATATTTTTTAAGGAACTGGAAAAACTACCAAAAAATATATTTGGAAAGTTAAGAGGCCCCAAATTGCCAAAGACATATTGAAAAATAAAAATGATGTTGGAGGTATCACATAACCAGATTTTAAAACATATTACAAAGCTACAGTGATCAAAACTGCATGGTATTGGCTCAAGGACAGACCTACTGACAAATGGAATGGAATTGAGAGTTCTGATATAGATCCTCACATATACAGTCATCTGATATTCACCAGGCCACAAAGCCCACTCAGTTGGGAGAGAATGGCCTCTTTAACAAGTGGTGCTTAGAGAACTGGGTATCCATATCCAAAAGAATGAGAGAAGAATACCATCTCACACTTTATACAAAAATCAACTCAAGATGGATCAAAGATCTAAATATAAGAGCCAAAACCATAAAGACCTTGGAAGATAATGTAGGAAAGCATCTACAGTACTGTTGCCGGTCAGGCTCTGGGTCCATGAAAACGGTGCCGCGGATGAGAAAGAAAGAATAAGACAAAGAGAAGAAAAACTGGGATCAGGGGACTCTCCGTCCGATATGCAGAGAAGAGCCCTGCCACCTCATAAGGTGTGGCTTTTATTTTAGCTTTAGAACAAAGAAAACATGTATGTACATATATAAATTCAATAGATACTTGACAGTTTACATTTTACTAGAATCAGCAAGTCTTAAATGTTAATGGCTCAGTTCCTCTTTTCCTTCCTGAAATTCACAGACATTGTAAATCTTACAAGCTCAGGATGTTTCCCCACCTAGCTCCTATTAGCATGAGACCGGAAGGCTTGTTTCCTACATTCCAGGGTGACCTTCTATTCTTTCAGTTGCCATGGCCTTTAATTGAAACTCCATCACAGTACCTTGTAATAGGAAATGGTTTCATGAACTTCACAACCAAAGCACGAGCAGCAAGAGAAAAAAAGATAAATGGGATCTCATCAAAATTAAAAACTTCTGCACATCAAATGATTTTATTAAGAAAATAAAAAGGCAGCCTACCCAATAGGAGAAAATATTTGGCAATCATATATTTGGTAAGAGCCTAATATCCTGCATATATAAAGAAATCCTACACCTTGAAAATAAAAGACAAACAACAACATTTTAAAAATAGGCAAGTGACCTGAAAAGACACTTCTCCAAGGAAGAAATACCAAGCACTAAAAAGCACATGAAAAAATGCTCGACATCACTTGTTATCAGGGAAATGCAAATCAAAACGACAATGGGATAACATTTATAACCATCAGAATGGCAGCTATAAAAAAACCCAGCAGACTCTAAGTGTTGGAGAGGATGTGGAGGAATAGGAACCCACATCCACTGCTGGTGGGATTGTGGAATCGTCCAGCCACTGTGGAGGACAGTTTGGCATTTTCTCAGAAAACTAACAATAGATCATCCATATGATCCAGCAATTCCCCTGCTGAGTAAAAACCCAGAAGGACTGAAAGCAAAGGCAAAAACAGATATATGCACACCAATGTTCACAGTGGCATTGTTCACCATTGCCAAAAATTGGATTCAGCCCTGGTGCCCATCGACAGATGAATGGATAAGTAAAACGTGGTAGATAGATACAATGGAATATTACTCAGCTGTAAGAAGGAATAAAGTGCTAACACACGGAATAACTTGGATGAATCTTGAAGACCTTATGTTGAGTGAAGAAAGCCAGGCATTGAAGGATGAACAGTATATGACCTCACTGATTTGAACTGAGGAAAGTGAGCAGTCTCTGAAAACCATTGCCTGAAAGGGAGAGAAAGAGAAGAGTAGGCTGTGAACCATCACCCATATGGACATAATCTATAGTAAAGCGATAGAGTATATTGAAGGATAAGACAGATGGATAGTGATATTACTGGGTTTGGTGGCACAGGGCTGACAGGTGTTTAGATTAGGAAGGGCAGGTGGGAATACCCAGGGCATGAAACTATGAATCTTGTCATTCCATAAGTCAAGACAGGGGAGTGTCATATGCCCCAGGGGGATGGGAAGGAAGGGACATTTAAGATCAAATGGGCTATTTAGTGGTTATGGGAAAGGTTTTTCATTACCTTACAGTAATGGACATAGGACATGGTAAATATCATCATAAATTATTAAATTGTACAATCTAAAATGTAAACTATACTGTAAACCATTGACAATGTTTAGATGTTATATTTTACTATCTGTATAACAGTTATAACAATGCTAAAATACATTTTTAAAAAGTTTTAATATGGGATGGGGAAGCTGGAATGAGTTTGGTATATGGGAGACTGTAGTATTCCGTGTCTGACTTTGCTGTGACCTAAAACTTCTTTGAAAATTAAATGAAAATTTGGGAGACACTGGGGAATGAGTGGGGGAAGGTGTCACGGTACACTAGACATCCAATAATACAGTGATAAAAAAAGAATTTTTTTTTTAAAAGGAAATTTTTATTTTTTTCCCATTTTTTTGAATGTCGCAATCTGCTAATTATATTTTATTTTTAGATTAATTTTTTCTTCCTCTGAGTTTCTGTGTATTTATCCCTTACATTTAAGCTTATCATTATTATTTCTTTATCCTATTTATTGTATTTGGTTATTATATGGGCTACATGTTCAAGGAAGGTTTAGATCACAAAAGGGTTACAATGGGAGCTGCAGAGGATCATTGGTGGGGGGTGTCTGGGATGGGGGATTCATGGGAGTAAGTTCATCTGAATATACATGAAAGATATATGAAATTGTTCAAATGATCAAGGGATGGGGCATGGTCACGTTGGGTAGACAATCACTCAATAAATGAGGGAAACTGAATTCCCAGCCTGGAGAGCTCTGCCACATTTTCCAAGGGGGAAGCAACAGTCCCCTGAGTGCAGGAGCAGTGTCTGGCCAAAGAGGACTGCCCACTGATGGGTTCTTGTAATTGATGACTAGCCTTATGAGTCTTTGCTCTTGTAATTGAAACTTAGCCTACTGTTATGAGGTGCCTAAGGGTTGCCACCTGAGAGCCTCCTTGTTGCTCAAATGTGGCTTCTTTAAGCCAAATTTAGGATATGAATGCATTACCTTCCCCCGCCCCCAACGTGGGACATGACTCCCGGGGATGAAACTCCCTGGCAATGAGGGATTCATACCAAGTGCCAACTGACAACATGATTGGAAAAAGACCTTGAATAAAGGGGGAAAATGTAAAGAGAAATGAGTTCATTTGGCTAAGAGACTTCAAAGAGAGTCGGGAGGTCATCCCAGAGGTAACGCTTATGCAAACCTCAGTAGGATCTCATAGAACACAAAAGTGGATATCACCCCACACAGAGGGGCTTCTGAGGGCTCTGAAGACACCCAGGTCGTACATAAGTGGGGATAGCCACAGAGATTGATGCCTTATTAGTGGGCTCCACTTTGGAATCTGTGCTCCTGAGAGTGACAGAGTAGGACTCGAATAAGTCCTCCTTGCACATGGTCCACCAGTCCCTTCTATTCAAACCTATATGTGATGGTGGAGTTTTTAGGCATACTTCCAGAGACTGGACCCTCTGGCCAACCTATGTGCCAGGTGTACGTGGAACCTTGGTTGAGCTGCAACTCCTACCCTACAGCTCAATGGACCCATCAAAGTCACCTGGCAAGGAGACAACGATGGGCAATGGCCATCCCAGGGAATGGAGAGGGCCTGCAGCTACAGGCTGGATAATCCCATCCACTATATCAATGGGACATAAGCCCTCTCTCACTTGGAGGTGGAGTGGACATCACCATTCCAGTCCCCTCAGGATTGGGGTAAGAGCTATGGTCAAGAGTGGACTTAATGGTATTCTGTTATAGACATATTGTGATCCAAGCAATGGAAGAAATTATAACAGTGAGGTGGAGCCAATGGCCACTGGACACTTTGGGGGCAGGGAGGTGAAGGGCAGTTGGAATACAGGGTTTTTTTTGGGACTTGGGGTTTGTCCTGAGTAGCATTGCTGCGATGGGTGTAGGCCACTTTACATCACCATATACCATGCAGAACTGTGTGATAGAGAGTGTGGTCTATGATGTGAACTGTGCTCTATGCTTGGTGGCAATACCCAGGATGTGTATATCTGTTGTCATTGATGTGCCACACTGATGTTTGTGTGGGATGTTGTTGGATGTGTGGGAGGTGGGGAACATGGGAATCTCTGTAATTTCTGTGTAACATTTGGGTAATCTAGGCACCTTTAAAATATATATATATATATGTAAAGAAATAACATGTATGTAAGCTATGTATGTAAATATATATGCATATATATTTATATAAAATTTTATAAATATTAGTATGTATTATGAAAAATTTGATTTTTACCCACAATGAAAAAAAAGAAAGAAGGAAAATGCTGTAATAATGGGCAGCATTATTTTTAAAATGGTATTTTTTTTAATGCTTACCCAGAATGTAATGGATTGAAGAACCAGTGAAAACAACCAGGGTCATTTAAAATAATTGGAAAGCACATCTTTACATAAAATAAGAGAAATCTCTAGTTCTGATGTATGAATCAGTGGTAACAAATTGAACACAGATGAGTGTGGAAGAAGGTATGGGAAGAGCAGATCCCAGAACAAACTGCAAGTGCACTTTTTCTAGAGGAGAAAGACATCCTGAATTGCACAGTCACAGCCACTTCCTTAAAAGATTGGCAACAATTTGCACAGACTGGAGGTGGAGATTCTTTGGAGATTCACATTCATTACATTCACAGGGTTTCTCGCCAGTATGAATGTTGTAATGTTTAATGAGATACTGCCTCTTCCTGAAGGTTATTCCACATTCCTTACATATATAGGGTTTCCCTCCACTATGAATTTTCTCATGGTCAGTGAGAATTGATTTGCTACTGAAGGCTTTCCTACATTCCCTACAGTTTGTCTTCTCTGGTGTGTAATGAGGCTTGATTTCTGAATGAAAGCTGTCCCAAGTCCATCACATTCCTAGGCTTTCTCTCCTGTATGTAGTCTCGGATGGTTAATGAGTGTTTCCTCCTGGTTGAAGGCTTTTCCACATTTATTGCATATATTGGGTTTTTCTGCAGAATGAATGATCTGATGTTTAAGGAAATATTTCTATTGGCTGAAGGCTTTTCTGCATTCTTTACATTCATTTTGTTTCTGTCCACTATGACTTTTTACATGTTCTGTGAGATATGATATGTACCTAAAGGCTTTTTCACATGCCTTACATGTATAGGGTTTCTTTCCAATAGGAAATCTTTTGTATATGAAATTTGACATTTGAATTAAAGCTTTCCCACATATATATGATTTATCTTCAGTAAGAATTTTCTGATGAATACAGAGGGTTTCTGTCAGCTTGAAAACTTTCCCACATATATGACATTTCTATGATAGTTTCCCTGTATGTCTTTTAAAATGAGGAGTAAAAAATGAGTGTTAAGAGCAGGCTACATTCAGGAACCTCATATAGTTTATCTCTGTTTTGAATTTTCTCATATTCCATGAGGTTTTATTTCAGATGGAAGCATTCCCATGTTCATTACAATACTAACTATTGTATGAATATTTCATGCTCAATGAGATTTAATGCCTGGGTGAAGGATTTCCAATATTCCTTACATACACAGGGTTTTACTCCTGCATCTTTCTTTGATGGGACTCCAGCTTTCCCAAATTCATGAAATCCCAAATGTTTTCTCTGAAACATTAATTCTCAGGTAACTCATGAGGTTGAATTTCAAAGAAAACTTCACACTCATTACACTTAGAGGGGAGGACTACCATGTGGGGCAAACTGGCAAAACTCACTGTCTTCATTCTTTTTTCCTTACATAGATTCCCTCATGCTTAGGTAAGCATGATGAAAATTCATTCAAAGTGAAGTTACATTCATAGAAGTGTTATTTTGAAGAAACAATGCTTGCCATCAGAGAACATATTTTCTCAACTTTCTTCCATTCTCTGCCTACCTCTTAAGACTGTAATGTTGTGGTAGTGGATATAGCTTCACTCACAAGCTTTTTGTTATGTGGTTCTTTCTGCTTCCCTAATTTCCTATACTTCTTCATAGTTTGTGGTGTGCAGCAAATGCAGTGCTTAGAGATAAATTTATAGCATTGAATGCATTCATTGGAAAACAGGAAAGATACAATATCAATCATCTAAGCATCCAATTTTGGAAGTGCAATATCTCCTTTTTTTATTTCTATAATTCATGGCTCTTTTGCCTCAACTGAGCATCACATCCAGTTTGGTGACTTCATAACTTGGAAATGGGGCAGTGATAGAGCACTTGATTTATGATGGGAACAAAACAACACCCCATAAATCAACCATGGTTCCTTCATTCTTCTGAAGGATAAAAAGGTGCAGCTTCAAAAGTTGCATGAGTAAGGTATCCCCAGAGCAAACACCTAAATGGCAACCCAGAAAATCCTGAACACTTTGTTTGGACTGACTATTTTTGCTTAATCTTCTTTCTATTTATTTGTATGAGATGCACTATTTAATATTCTTTAAAGTTAACCGAGGAATTTATAACACTTTTGCTCGCCTTGCAAAATCTGCACTTATTATTTGTTACTGACATGCCAATAATGTATTTTTAAACATTTTATATCCTGTATTAGTAAGCCAAGTGGGTGCTGATGAAAAATATCATAAATATGTTGGTCTTTATAAAGGGCATTCATTTGGGGTAGAAGCTTACAGTTACCAGGTGAGAAAGCAAAAGTATCTTCCTTCACCAAAGTCTGTTACTCCGTCTTGGAGCAAGACAGCTGCCAACATTTGCCAGGGTTCAGGCTTCTTCAGCTCTTCTCTTCTCGTGGCTGAGTTTCTCTATGGG
>JAKSZT010054204.1:77328-103262 GCA_026826555.1 Tolypeutes matacus
TCCTGAGTACTGTTGTGGCAACGGATGTAGGCCATTTTAAATCAGCACACACCACTCAGAACTGAGTGGGAGAGAGTGTGGTCTACAGTGTGAACTGTGGTCTATGGTTTGTGGCAAGGCTCCAGGATGTGTAAGTTCACTGAGTTTGGTGGGCCACACTGTGGGAGATGTTTGTGTGGGATGTGGTGGGAGGTGTGGGAGGTGGGCAACATGGGAATCCCAGTGGGTTCCGTGTAATATTTTACGTAATCTAAGCACCTCTTAAAATATATGTATATATATATATATATAAAAATAACATTTTTGTAAGCAAATACACATATATGCACATATATATATATATCATTTTGCAAATGTTTGTATGTATTGTGAGAATTTTGATTTTTACCCATAATAAAAAAAAAAGAAAAAGAAAAAATAAATAAATCTGAGTACATATTAAAAAAAAAAAATGTATGTGCTCTACGTCATCTTAAAAAAAAAAAAAAAAAAAAAAACACACAACACACCATAAATCATCCCTGGAACCATCAGGATTCTGAGAGATAAGAAAGGTGCAGCTTCCAAAATGCATGAATAAGGTGGCCCCAGAACAAAGGCCAAAATGGCAACACAGGAAATCCTGAACACTTTGTTTTGGACTGACTATTTTTGTTCAATTTTTTTTTCTATTTATTTGGATGAGATGCACTACTTAATATTCTTTAAATTTTACTGGGGAAATTATAACACTTGTTTTGCCTTTCCAAATCTACACTTATTATTTGTTATTTATTTGTGAAATAATGCATTTTAAAACATTTTATATCCTGTGTTAGTCAGCAAAGAAGTGATGTTGCAAAATACCAGAAATCTGTTGGTCTTTGTAAAGGGTATTTATTTGGGGTTGAATCTTACAGTTACCAGGGCATAAAGCATAAGTTTCTTCCTTCACCAAAGTGTGTTAACCCATCTTGGAGGAAGACAGTTGCTAATATTTGCCAGGGTTCAGGCTTCTTGGGTTCCTGTCTTCCCAGGGCTGCATTTCTCCCTGGTCTTAGCTCCTCTGTTTCCTCCTTGAGGTCGGCTGTAGACTATGAGGCTTTCTAAGCTTTGCCTCTCTCCACAAAGCCAGCTGTGTACTCTCAGGTGAATGTCTTGTCTCTTTTCCCAGGGGCCTTCTGTCCTTGCTCATCAGAACTGCAATATCAGAAACTACTCGAACTCTGCCATTTGCCATGACTGTTTATGTTTGAGACCCCACACAACAATAGGTGGGCTCAACACCATACCAACTGTGGCCCAATCAACGCCCTTATCATAACTTAATCATGCCCAGAATAACAGACAGGTTTACAAGCATCCTCCTTTATCTATTTTTGGAATTCATAACGATATCAAACTGCTACATATCCATTTACCCATCTTATGCTATATATTATTTTATGGTGTATTTTAGCACTTTACTGATGTCCTAGGCCATGGATATTATTATTACTTTATCCATTCAATAGTCATTTAAATATATATGAATTTAATTAACAGATATTGTCCTTCAGTCCATCCTGAACCTTGAATCTTCTGAGATTATTTTCTTTCTGCCAGATGAATATTATTTTACATTTCTTTTAAAGTGAGTTGATGCTAGCAAACTATTAGTTTTTACTCATCTGTAAATGTATTTATTTCACTTATTCTTGAAGGATTGAGATGAATTCAATCTCAGGCCCTTGACTATCTCCAATGCTTTTGAGTGCACCCTTAGGGTTGAATTTCTCCATTCTGTTGTAAATGCAATCAATTCTTTGGAGAAGAAATTAGAGGCTTTCAGTTTTACAGCTTGTTTTTGCCACCCCTTCCCCCAGGCAAAATCTGTGACTCTGGCTCTGGGGATGGGAAAAATGGCACACGTCTCTGAGTTAGACATCTGATTTTGGAGCTAAGATTTGTTTGAGAAAGCACAGTATATTGAGTTTTGGACCATTCTAGGGAACAATGCAATGGATGTCAGCACACAATTTTGTTCAATGATGGCCACACCCAAAGTACAGCCACTGCTTCATGAGTTCCCATTTTTCCCAGACTTAGGAGACCCCTCCTGATCCCTATGCCCTGGGTTAATGACCTTGTTTGAGTATTGTGTAGATCCAGAATAGTATGTTCCTATTAACCCATTGCTGTTTGTGTAAGCCTTTTGTATGTAGGACAGATTGGTTATATTCAGATAAGGGTCCTTTTGATTAGTCATTTTTTAAAGATTGCTTTAGTTTAGTTAAGGTTCTCTGATTAGATTTCAGGCACCAGGATGGACCCCAATCATTTTGCTGAAGTCCTACATACATGTATCACACAGAGGAGTGCTGCCATGTTTACCGCACCATATGAGAGAGGCTTCCAGGATCTCCTACAACTGTGGAGAGACACAGAAACCCTGAGAGGCTGAGGGAGAGGCCAGAGGCTGGAGTCATGTTGCATCTTGAAACTGAAGACATCCAGGCCAGAGGATAAGGGAGAGGTGTGATCAATTGCATCTTATGGCCCACTGCTGAGCTCAGTGAGAAAGTGAGTTTGGAGGAGAAGGCAGAGAGAGTCAGGCAGGCCCAACATTTTGCCTTGTCAGGAGTCCAGCAGCAACTGACCCTTGTTAAGACAGCATTTTTAATGATGCCTTGATTCAGACATTTTCACAGTCTCAGAACTGAAAGCTTTAACCCTAATAAATTCTAATAAAAGCCAACCTATTTCTGGTATTTTGCATTGGCACCACTTGGCAAATTAAAAGAGCTAGAGACACAGGGTTGGAGACATGCCCTGTTCCCAAATGGCAGTGTGATGCTGCTTCCAGGGAATTCACCTGTAAACTGTGGGTGTCTCCACACTAGGCAGGAATGTGTACTGGTAAGATTGAGGGGGAAGTACTCTTGGTCACCAACACCTGCAAGACAGGGAGACAGGCAGGGGAGTCACATGGCTTGGGGACTAGTATAAAGTCACAGATGCCCCAGTATGATGTACCTGCCTCAGACAGGTGTTGGCCAGGTGTTCAGGGTGAGATAAAAGCATGGGACCTGGGGTCTGGTGCACAGAGGAGTCAGGGCATAGAGAGGAGACTACCTGCTACTGCTCCTTTTGCCATTCCCTCCTTCCCTTGGTATCCATCTGCTGAGGAGGCTGTTCTTACTGTACCCCTCCTGGTTTCAGGCACAGGCCCAGGCCCAGGTCTCCTGCTTCCAGTTCGACATTCACCTTCTCCAATCTTGAGGCAGCTAAAGAAAGAGCAATGCCAAGATGAAACTGTTGGTGACAGGAAGGAAATGTGAAATTTCACATTACAGCATTGGCTACAGCAATAACATCACCAGAATGAGCAACATTAGGCCAGTGACTCTAATGAATAGTACAGAAATCCCAGAAAGTTCTGGGACCTAGGGCTGTGAGGTTATGAGAGAGGGCAATGTTTGCAGAAAATCTCAGAGGGTGCCAATGCCAGATATTTATCAGGCTAATTAAATATTAAATTTTCAACAGATTTTTAATAGTGTTGAAATGATGCAGACTTCTTCAATCCCAGAAGAAAGCATAGGGGTTGGATAGGAAGAAGCTGATGAAGAACTGAAGAAGCTGGAATGTAAAATGTGTTCACTGCAGCTCCCCCAATACAGAGAGGGAATGTCCTTTTTTGGAACCAATCTCTCAGAGACCCAATGAAAACCATCATCATAGGTTCTGGATCTGGAAAGGAGGACAGGGAGAAAGCCCTGCTCAGCACTTACAGACTCAGTTAGTGATGTCAGTCACTCTGTCCAGTCTTCACTGGGGAGTAAGCAGCAGGAAGTCAGTCTTCTCCTGTGCTGTTAACAGTCCTCTAATCGGACACATGTAGAGAGCAGTGTGGCCTTCACACAGTCACGTCCATGCTCTTCATGCTCCATGCTGACTCTTGCTGAGGGTGGCCTCCACCCATCCAGGCAGAGCGGGAGGGTGCCCAAGGGTGGGAGCAGTTTTCCTTTATGGGCAACTGTATTTGCAAAGGATGAGGGAAAGTGTCCCCTCCAGTAATGTTGCAGATACAAATCACTATCATCAAATCAACCACTTTGTATGATTTCATTGTGTACTATTTTCATAATTTCTTTTAAATTCTAACCAAATTATCCATGCAAATAGTATAAAAATAATTTATGTCTGTATGGAAAACAGTAAAATTCCTTCTCTGGCCTCAATCCCCATTCCTCCTTCCCCAGAATTATCTGCATTGGCAGATACTTTTGGGTACACATTTCTCTTTGTAAATACATGCATTCTCTAGTTTCATTCATCCCATAGTTTATCACATATGAGAAAAATATTGGAGTACAATGTAAAAATATAAATAAATTTCTAACTTCTTAAAATACTTGAGATTAGAGGTATGTAATCTAATTATGAAAGGATCATTTCTGATTTGAAATAATAAAGAAAATTGGAGTTAAGTAGAAAGCAGGTGACTGTAGTTCAGTGGCTGTTAAACTTGAATCCACATCAGAATCAGGTGAAGAAACTGAAAAAATATAAATGGTTGGGGTGCCTTAAAAGAAAATGCTACAGGAGAGAGGCAAGTTAGCATCAGTTTAGGAGGATACTCACTGAAGTGCTCTCTGGGGATGGTCGATTATGGGTGGTGTCCTGCCCAAGGTTCTGTGCTGTCAGCACAGGGAGTGAGAAGCTTGGGTCACCTAGTAGCAGGCGTGGAGTGATCGGTGGAGATTCTTGAGTTTTTTTTTTTTAAAGATTTTTATTTATTTATTTATTCATTTATCCCCCCCTTGCTGTTTGTGCTCCCTGGGTCAGCTAACCACGCCATGCGGGCGGGCTTGCCTTCACCAGGAGGCCCCGGGAACTGAACCCAGGGCCTCCCATATGGTAAACAGGAGCCCTACTGATTGAGCCACAGCCGCTTCCCGAGATTCTTGAGTTTTGAGCCTAATTGTGGTGCTTAACACAGACAGCTGAACCACACCCACAAGGACAATGGCTGGTTTCAACCATGAATTCTTCAACTGTGACCCGGTTTGAGGCAGTATACTCTGAGGGAGGGAGGGCTCTGTCAGAAGGTGTAGAGGGGTTTAACTTCTGTGGATTTGGCTGCCTGGACCCCCTCATAGGTTTGGGGATCAGATAAGCCAGTTTGAAACAATGCCAGGCTGAGGGGAGAGGCAAATCCGCTGAGGAAACCTGATTTACCCAGCAGCCCTTTGACACTGAGGCCTGGCCCAATGGGGGTGGAGTCAGCAAATTTTATCACACTGCCCTGAAAAGCATCATAACTTCACTCCCCTGGGGAAGCCAGAAAGTGGGAAGGGCTTGATTAGTTTCCACGAGCCTATTAGGGTTCCCTTGGTGAAATGGGTGATCCAGCAGAGAACATTTTTTAGGTCCCTTATATCGCCAAAAAAAAAAAAAAAAAAAAAAAAAGGAGACACTCACTTTAAAAAATGAATTCTTGTTCTTAATTTAGTTTAATACTGAAAATCTGCCTCAAAATCTGCAGATAGAACCCGGAAGGGAAATTGAAAAACACAAACAGGCTGAGAGGATCCGCAAGGACCCTAGAAGGAACACTTCATCCTTAGTTTTGTTTGACTGCTTGCTGGTGTGGTTGTTTGGTTTTTCTCTGTTTATTTGTTGTCTCTTGCTTTTCTTTCCTCTTTCCTCCCCCTTTTCTGTTTTCCTTCTTTTTTAAAAAAATTAAGTACTCTTAGCTTACATCTTTTTTGCTGTTCTTCTTCTTCAGTGACTTCCCATTCTCTGTCTATATTGATATTGTATCCCAAGCTATTTCTTATCCTCTTTCATCTCTCGCTGCCTTCTGATTTCTGTTGTGGTTTTTAGACACTACGCTTTTTCATTAGCCCACAATGTAAGGGTGCCAATTTCTATTCTATTTTGTTTTCTTCTTATTTTATTAATATTAGCTTTTTCCTTTTAGCCCTTTCTTTACTCTTTCTCTCCCTCATCATTCTAGCCTTCTAAATCATTATATGTATATTCCTCTATTTGGTTCCCCAGCCCATTGTAGGTACTCACTTTTTTTTCATGTTACAGCACACTGCCTACACAAGTTAAATATTCATTTCACTAAGCCCTATTTGGCCCCTCTTCTAAATTTTATCAATATTTCTATTATACTTCTTCCTTTCTCACATCTTTCAATTCCTCTGGAGCTAACTTTTTGCCTTCAAGGTAACATAGAAAGAAGCAAGGAAACAAAATAAGAAGAAAAATTGTCAAAGAGAAAACAACACCCACAGAGAGCCACCAACTAAATAAAACTTGAGAGGCTAGAGAGAAGCTAATCAACTGAACAAACCCAGCAAGATAAAATGATGACTAGAGGGCAACAAAAAATTACAAACACACTGAGAGACAGGAAGACATGGGCCACTCCATTGAGCAAACTAAAAACCAGGAATATGTGAAGAACATTGAACAACTAATCAAAGATCCGCAGACAAATATCATGAAACAACTTAATTAAGTGTAGGGAGACATTAAGGATATAAAGAAGACACTGGGAGAACATCCCGAAGAAATTGGAAACATATGCAAAAAGATAACAGATATGATAGTGATGAATGGCACAATCCAAGAAATCAAAAGGATGCTTGATTCACATAACATTAGATTTGAACAGGCAGAAGAAAGAATTAGTGATGTGAAATACAATACAGCTAAAATCAAACAGATAGTAGAACAGATAGACAACAAAATACAAAAAATCCAGCAGGGAGTCAGGGATTTAATGGACAACACAAAACACACAAACATTTCCATTATGGGCATCCCAGAAGGAGAAGAGAAAGGAAAGGGAACAGAAGGAGTGTTGAAGGAAATAGTGGCTGAAAACATCCCAACCCTATTGAGAGAGATGGATGTGCAGATCCAGCAATCAAAGTCCACCCCAAACAGTATAAATCCCAACAGGCCAACCCCAAGACATATACTTGTCAAAATATCCAATGCTCAAGACAAAGAGAAAATACTCAAGGCAGCAAGAGAAAAGAGAACCATCACATATAAGTGATGCACAATAAGATTAAGTGCTGATTTCTCATCTGAAACCATGGGGGAAAGAGGACAGTGGTATGACATAGTCAAAGTACAAAAAGAATATAACTTTCAGCCATGAATACTGTATCCAGCAAAACTGGCATTCAAAAATAATAGAGTTCAAAATATTCACAGATAAACAGAAATTAAGAGAGTATGTCAATAAGAAACTGGCACTTCAAGAAATACTAAAGGAAGTTCTACAAGTTGAAAGGAAAAATCAAGAGTTAAGAGAGTTTAAAAAGAACTAAAAAGACAAAAAAAATCATATGACATACATTAATCCAAAGAAAATATGGTTGAAGTAAGAAATTCCTTGTGAGTAATAACACTGAATGTTAATGGGTTAAATTCACCACTCAAGAGACACAGATTGGCAGAATAGATAAAGAAATATGATCCAGCTATATGCTGTCTACAAGAAACCCACGTTTGACCCAGGGATTCAAGGAGGCTGAAATCAAATGGCTGGAAAACAATTTTAAAAGCTAACAATAGCCAAAAAAGGGCAGGAGTAGCTATTCTAATGTCAGAGAAAATAGACTTTAAATGCAAAACTATTGTAAGAGACAAAATTGGATCCTATATATTAGTAAATGGGGTAATCCCTCAAGAAGAGAGAACAATCATAAACTTTTACACTCCTAATTGGGGTGCCTCAAAATTCATGAGGCAAACTCTGAGAAAAGCTAAGTGGAGAAATAAATGCCTCTACAATTATAGCAGGGGATTTTATTACAACATTATCATCATTAGACAGAACATCTAAACAGAGAACCAACAAAGAAACAAAGACTCTCAACAATACATTAGAGGACCTTGACTTAATAGACATATACAGAACAATATACCCAAATACATCAGGATTTAAATTCTTCTGAAGTGCAGATGGATCATACTTGAAGATAGACCACATGCTAAGCCACAGAAAAACTCTCAAAGAATTCAGAAAGATTGAGATTATAAAAAGTAATTTTTCTGATGACAATGGAATTAAATTGGAAATCACTAAGGGCCAGAGAAACAGGTTAGGCACAAGGATATGGAAGTTAAACAACACACTCTTAGACAAACAGTGGGTCAAGGAGGAAATCTCGAAGAAATCAGTAACTACCTTGAAACTAATGAAAATGACAACACAACATATCAAAACCTATGGGATGCAGTCAAAGCTGTCCAGAGAGGGAAGTTCATAGCCATAAATACATATACTAAAAAAAAACGAAGAAAGATCCAAAATTGAAGACCTAACTGAACACTTGAAGGAACTGGAAAAACAACAACAAACTAAACCTAAAGGAATTAGAAAGAAGGAAATAACAAAGATTAGAGCAGAACTAAATGAAATAGAGAATAAGAAAACACTAAAAGAAAAAAATAAATAAACAAAACCAAAAGCTGGTTCATTGAGAATATCAATAAAATTGAAAAACCCTTAGCCAGACTAACAAAGGAAAAGAGAGAACAGATGCAAATACACAAAATAAGGAACGAGCAAGGGGATATCACTACTGACCCCACAGAAATAAAGAGCATCATAAGAGGATACTTTGAAAAATTAATTGCCAACAAGAATGATAATTTAGAGGAAATAGACAAGTTTCTAGAAACCCACAAAGAGGCTACATTGATGAAAGAAGAAATTGATGAACTTAACAGTCCACTATGTTAGATATAGACTCAGTCGTCAAAAACCTACAAACTAAGAAGAGCCCAGGACCAGATGGCTTCAGAGATAGATTCTACCAAACATTCCAGAAAGAGCTACCAGCAATTCTACTTAAGCTCTTCCAAAGAATAGAAATAGAAGGAAAATTGCCTAACTCATTCTACGATGCCAAAATTACCCTAATACCAAAACCAAACAAAGATACCACTAGAAAGGAAAATTACAGACCAATTCCTCTAATGATTCTTGATGCTAAAATCCTCAAGAAAATACTTGCTAATTGCATTCAACAACACATCAAAAGGATTATACACCATGACCAAGTGGGCTTCATCCCAGGTATGCAAGGACGGCTCAATAAAAGAAAATCAATCAATGAAACACCACATAAACAAACTGAAAGAAAAAAACCACATGATCATTTCTATAGATGCAGAAAAAGCATTCAACAAAATACAACACTCTTTCCTGATAAAAACACTGCAAAATATAGGAATAGAAGGAAATTTTCTGAATATGATAAAGGGTATATATGAAAAACCCAAAGCTAACTCATCTTCAATGGTGAAATCCTAAAAGCCTTCCCTCTGAGATCAGGAATAAGACAAGGATGCCCACTATATTCACACTGATTTAACATTGTCTTAGAAGTATTTGCTTGAACACTGAGTCAAGAAAAGGATATAAAAGGCATCCAGATTGGAAAAGAAGAAGTAAAAATTTTATTATTTGCAGATGACATGATCCTATGCATAGAAGGCCCAGAGAAAGCTATAATAAAGCTTCTGGAACTTATAAAAGAGTTCAGTAATGTTGCAGGCAATAAGATCAATCCTGAAAAATCAGTAGCTTTTCTGTACACTGATAACGAGCAATCAGAGGAGGAAATCAAGGAAAAAATGCCATTTACAATATGAACTAAAAGAATCAAATACCTAGGAATAAATATAACTAAAGATGTAAAGGACTTATATACAGAAAATTACACAACACTGTGAAAGGAAATCAAACAAGACTTAAATAAATGGAAAAATATTCCCTGTTCATGGATAGGAAGTCTAAATATCAAGATGTCTATCTTACCCAAACTACTCTACAGATTTAATGCAATCCCAATAAAAATCAACACTATATTTTTAAGGAACTGGAAAAACTAACCACAAAATATATTTGGACAGTTAAGAGGCCCCAAATTGCCAAAGACATATTGAGAAAGAAAAATGAAGTTGGAGGTATCACATTACCAGAATTTAAAACATATAACAAAGCTACAGTGATCAAAACTGCATGGTATTGGCACAAGGATAAACTTACTGACCAATGGAATCGAACTTAAAGTTCTGATATAGATCCTTGCATATACAGTCATCTCATATTCGACAAGGCTACCAAGCCCACTCAGTTGGGAGAGAATGGCCTCTTTAAAAAGTGGTGCTTGGAGAACTGGATATCCATATCCAAAAGAATGAGAGAAGAATACCATCTCACACCTTATACAAAAATCAACTCAAGTTGGATCAAAGATCTAAATATTAGAGCCAAAACTATAAAGACCTTGGAAGATAATCTAGGAAAGTATCTACAGGACCTTGTAATAGGAAATGATTTCATGAACTTCACAGTCAAAGCACAGACAGCAAGAGAAAATATAGATAAATGGGATCTCATCAAAATTAAAAACTTCTGCACCTCAAAGGACATTATTAAGAAAATAAAAAGGCAGCCTACACAATGGGAGAAAATATTTGGCAACCATATATCTGATAATAGCCTAATATCCTGCATATATAAATAAATCCTACACCTTGAAAAGAAAAAGACAAACAGCCCATTTAAAAAATGGGCAAGTGACCTGAAAAGACAGTTCCTAAGGAAGGAATACCAAGGGTTAAAAAGCACATGAATAAATGCTCAATATCCCTTGCTATTAGGGAAATACAAATCAAAACTGCAATAAGATACCATTTACACCCATCAGAATGGCAGCTATTAAAAAAGCAGCAGACTCTAAGCGTTGGAGAGGATGTGGAGGAATAGGAACCCTCAACTACTGCTGGTGGGATTGTAGAATGATCCAGCCACTGTGGAGGACAGTTTGGTGGTTCCTCAGAAAAGTAACAATAGGTCTTCCATATGATCCAGCATTTCCGCTGCAGCCTACATTCAGGACACTCATATGGTTTTTCTGTTGTTTGAATTTTCCCATATTCCATGAGGTTTTGTTTCTGGTGGAAGCATTCCCATGTTCATTACAATACTAACTAATGTATGAATATTTCATGCTCAATGAGATTTAATGCCTGGCTGAAGGATTTCCAATATTCCTTACATACACAGGGTTTTACTCCTGCATGTTTCTTTGTTGTGACTTTAGTTTTCCCAAATTCACGAAATCCCAAATGGTTTCTCTGAAGGATTAATTCTCAGGTATCTCCTGAGGTTGAATTTCCAAGAAAACTTCACACTCATAACACTTAAAGGGGAGGATTACCATGTAGGATAAACTCACAAGCATGATGCAAATTCCTTCCATGTGAAGTTACATTCATAGAAGTGCTATTTTGAGGAAAAAATGCTTGTGGTCACAGAAAAGATTTGCCTACTTTCTTACATTCTCTGCCTTCATCTTAAGACTCTACTGCTGTAGAAATGGATATATCTTCACTCACAAGCCTTTTGTTATGTGGTTCTTTCTGCTTCTTAATGTCCTATGCTTCTTCATAGTTTGTGGGGTGCAGCAAAAGCAGTTCCAGAGGGAAATTTATAGCATTGAATGCATTCATTAGAAAAGAGGAAAGATCCAATATCAATCATCTAAGTGTCCAATTTGGGAAGTGCAACAATGTCTCCTTTTTATTTGTTCTATCATTCGTGGTTCTTCTTGCTTCAAATGAGCATCACATCCAGTTTGGTGACTTCATAACTAGGAAATGAGACAGTGATACAGCACTTGATTAATGATGGGGACAAAACAACACCCCATAAATCAACCCTGAAACATTCATGCTTCTGAAGGATAAGAAAGGCGCAGCTTCCATAAATGTACAAGTAAAGTGGCCCCAGAACAAAGGCCAAAATGGCAACCCAGGAAATCTAGAACACTTTGTTTTGGACTGACTATTTTTATTCAATTTTTTTCCTCCTATTTACTTGGATGAGATGCACTATTTAATATTCTCTAATGTTAACCAGGGAAATTATAACACTTTTGCTTGCCTTCCCAAAACCACACTTATTATTTGTTATTGACTTGCCAAACAATGTATTTTAAAACATTTTATATCCTGTATTAGTCAGCCAAAGGGGTGCTGATCCAAAATACCAGAAATCTCTTGGTCTTTACAAAGGGTATTTATTTGGGGTAAAAGCTTCCAGTTACCAGGCCATAAAGCATAAGTTTCTTCCTTAAGCAAAGTCTGTTACCCTGTCTTGGAGCAAGACAGCTGCCGACATTTGCCAGGGTATGGGTTTATTGTGTTCCTCTCCTCCCAGGTCTGCATTTCTCCCTGGTCTCAGCTCCTCTGTTTCCTCCTCAAGGTCAGCTGTAGACTATGAGGTTTCTAAGCTTTGCCTCTCTCCACAAGGCCAGCTGTGAACAATCCATCCTGAATCCTGAACCTTCTGAGAATATTTTTTCTGCCTGAAGAATATTCTTTTACATTTCTTTTAAAGTGAGTTGCTTCTAGCAAACTTTATTAGTTTTTACTCATCTGTAAAAGTATTTCACTTCTTCCTGAAGCATTGAGATGAATTAAATCTCAGGCCATCTATGATCTCCCTGCTTTTTAGAGCACACTTAGGGTAGAATTTCTCCATTCTATTGTAAATGTAATCAGTTCTTTAGAGAAGAAATTAGGGGCTTTCAGATTTACAACCTGATTCCTGATCCCCTGCCACACAAAATCAGTGCACTGTGGCTCTGGGGGTGGGAATGATGGCACACCTCTGAGTTACACACCTGATTTTGGAGCTAAGATTTGGTGGAGAAAGCACAGTAAATTGTAGCCTTTCTAGGGATCAGTGCAATGGTGGTCAGCACCCCATTTTGCTCAATGATTGCCACATCCAAAAGTCAGCCACTTCTCAGGAGTTACCATTTCTCCCAGACTTAGGAGACCCATCCTGATCCCTGTGCCCTGGGTTAATGTCATCATTTGAGACATGTGTGGACCCCAGAGAAGTATGTTCTTACTAACTTATTGCTGTGTGTGTAAGCCTTTTGTATGTAGGAAATTTTGGTTAGATTCAGATAAGGGAATTTTGATTATGGCACTTTTTGTTAGAATGCTTTAGTTTAGTTAAGGGCCTCTGATTAGTTTTCAGGCATGAGGATGGACCCCAATGAGGATGGGCTGAATCCTCCATACATGGAACACATAGAGAAGAGTTCTGCCATGTTTAACCTGCTTTGTGGGAGAGAGATCCAGGATCTCCTACAGCTGTGGAGAGACACAGAAACCCCAAGAGGCTGAGGGAGAGGCTAGAGGCTGTAGTCATGGAGCAGCTTGAAGCTGAAGACCTCCAGGCCAGAGGAGAAGGGAGAGGTGTGAGCAATTGTGTCTGATGGGCCACTGCTGAGCTCTGGGAGAAAGTGAGTTTGGAGGAGAAGGCAGAGAGGGACAGGCAGGCCCAACATTTTGCCTTGGCAGGATTCCTGCAGCAGATGACCCTTGCTAAAACAGCATTTTAGATGATGAATTGATTTTGACATTTTCACAGCCTCAGAACCTAATAAACATAAAAGCCAACCTATTTCTGGTATTTTGCATTGGCAGTGCTGGGGAAACTCAAACATCCGAGGACACAGAGTTGGAGAGCTGCCCTATTCCCAAACAGCTGTGTGATGCTGCTGCTCAGTGATTTCACCTGTAAACTGTGGGTATCTCCAGACTAGGCAGGAATGAGTACATGTAAGATGGAGGGGGAAGTGCTCTTGGCCAAGAAGGCCTTCAAGACAGGGAGTCAGGCAGGGGTTTCACAGGATTTGGGGACTAGTATAAAGTCACAGATGCCCAAGTATGATGTACCTGCCTCAGGCAATGGTTGGCCAGTGGGCAGGGGCAGATAAAAGCATGGGACCTGGGATCTGGTGCAGCAGAGAAGTCAGGGCACACAGAGAAGTCTCCCTGCTCCTGTCCCTTTTGCCCTTCCCTTATTCCCTTGGCCTCCAGCCTGGACCCTCTGAGGAGGCTCCTCTTACTGTACCCCTCCTGGGTCTCAGGTACAGACTCAGGTCTCCTGCTTCCAGTTCTACATTCTCCTTCTCCAATTTTGGGGCAGCTAAATAAAGAGCAATGCCAAGATGAAACATGTTGGTGTTAGGAAGGAAATATCAAAATTGACATTACAGAATTGACCACAGCAATAACAACACCAGAATGAGAAATATTAGGCCACTGAACCTAATAAATAGTACAGGAATCCCAGAAAGTCCTGGGACCTAGGGCTTACAAGAATAGAAGTGAGGTTGTGAGAGAGTGCAATGTTTTCAGAAAACCTCAGAGGGTGCAGAAGCCAGATATTTCTCAGATTAATTAAATATTTAATTTTTAACACATTTTTAACACTGTTGAAAATGATGCAGACATCTTCAATCCCAGAAGAAAATGAAGGTGTTGGATGGGAAGAAGCTAATAAACAACTGAATAAGCTGGAATGTAACACGTGTTCACTGCCATTCCCCCAAGCCAGAGAGGGAACCAAACTGTCAGAACCCCAATGAAAACCATCATCATAGGTTCTGGATCCACAAAGGAGTACAGAGAAAATGCCCTGCTCAACACTCACAGCCTCATTTAGTCATGTGTGTCACTCTAGCGGGTCTAAACTGGGGAATAAGCAGCAGGAGGTCCGTTTTCTCCTGTGGTGCTAACAGCCCTCTAACCAGACACGTGAAGAGAGCAGTGTGGCCTTCACATGGTCATGTCCATGTTCCTCATACTCTGTGCTCACTCCTGCTGAGGGATGCCTCCACCTGTCCAGACAGCTGGTGGTGGTGGTGAGGGGAGAGAGCACTATTCCTTTATGGATGACTATATTTGCAAAGATTGAGGGGAAGTGTCCCCACACCCAGTAATGTTGCAGATACAAATCACTACTTTCAAATCAACCACTGTGTATGATTTCATTGTGTACTATTTTCATAATTTCTTTTAAATTATAACCAAATTATCCGTGCAAAGAGTATAATTTATATCTGTTATGGCAAACAGTAAAATTCCTTCTCAAGTTGCAGCCCCCATTTCTCCTTCTTCAAAATTACCTGCATTGGCAGATTCTTTTTGGGTAAATATTTCTCTTTGTAAATACATGTATTCTCTAGTTTCTTCCATCCCACAGCCTATCACATATGAGAAAAATATTGGAGTACAACTTAAGAATATAAATAAAATTTTTAACTTCTTAAAATACTTAAGTATATCTCCTAATTTTGAAAGGATCATTTCTGATTTAAAATAATAAGGAAAATTGGAGTTAAGTAGAAAGGAGGCCACTGTAGTTCAGTGGCTCTTAAACATGAATCCACATCAGAATCAGGTGAAGAAACTGAAAAAATATAAATTGTTGGGGTGCCTTAGAAGAAAATGCTACAATAATGGGCAGCATTATTTATAAATGGTAATTTTTAAAATGCTTCCCCTCCCCCTGGGGCATATGACACTCCCCTCTCTTGACTGATGGAATGACAACATTCACAGTTACATACCTTGGGTATTCCAACCTGCCCTTCCTAATCTACCCACCTGTGAACCCTGCACCACCACACACAGTAATATCACTCCCCATCTGTCCTGTCCTTCAATATGCAATTATACTCTATCCCTTTACCATAGATTATGTCCATATGGGTGATTGCTCAGAGCCTACTCTTCTCTTTCTCTAGCTTGTTAACCTATCTTTCAGACAATGGTTCTCAGAGACTGCTCACTTTCCTCAGTTCAAATCAGTGAGGTCATATATTGTTCATCCTTCAGTGCCTGGCTTGCTTCACTCAGCATAAGGTCTTCAAGATTCATCCATGTTATTCTGTGTGTGAGCACTTTACTCCTTTTTACAGCTGAGTAAAATTCCATTGTATGTATGTACCACATTTTGCTTATCCATTCATCTGTTGATGGGCTCCAGGGCTGATTCCAACTTTTGGCAATGGTGAACAATGCTACTATGAACATTGGTGTGCATATATCTGTTCGTGTCTTTGCTTTCAGTTCTTCTGGGTATATACCCAGCAGTGGAATTGCTGGATCATATGGATGATCTATGGTTAGATTTCTGAGGAAGCTCCAAACTGTCCTCCACAGTGGCTGGACCATTCCACAATCCCACCAGCAGTGGATGAGGATTCCTATTCCTCCACATCCTCTCCAGCCCTTAGAGACTGCCGTTTTTTTAAATAGCTGCCATTCTGATGGCTGTTCAATGGTATCTCATTGTAGTTTTGATTTGCATTTCCCTGATAACAAGCGATGTTGAGTATATTTTCATGTGTATTTTAGCCCTTTGTATTTCTTCCTTGGATGTTGGAAAAGATGCTGAGAGCCAGAGCATAAAGGGTTAAGCATTTAAAAAGCATGCTTGCTGGCAGAGAAACATTAATAAATGTCTCCAATGACACTGCATACTGCAGACATCAGTGGGAGGAGGCAGAGTGGAAAGAACACACCACTAAGATATTATTGTCTGAATTCTGAATAAAGACTCTGGGAACACAGAAACAGGCAGCGCTCTCACGTACCAAGCTGAGGAACTATTGAAGGATGCCCTATTTTTGTTATCAGCTTTGAAGTATAAAAAGCAGCTTAGGCCTAAATAACCTTGCCTGAATTCCACATGGAGTGAGGTCAACTGATCCCAGTCTTTCTTTGGATCATTTTCAGCACCGTCTAACCTCAGATGGCCACCAACATGGGGCACAACTAATCTTTTCTCTGGATCAGTGCCGTGGAAACAAGGACTGCTGGGTCGGACGGTCCTTGTATTCTGTTGTTGACAACATTCTGTTGTTGAGCCAAGTAATCTTGATAATCTGGGATCAGTCAACTCGGTTAGAGGAATATTCCCAAGTTTTGAAGACCCTGTTAAAGAATACAGGGGTATCTGTGATGACCCTAGAATTACTATAACTCTTTTCTCTTGGACAGAAACATTGTTAGTGTGGTCTTTGTATAGTCTTATTTCTGTTGCTCTTGAACCTTTACAGTGAAATGAAAATGAAAATATTAAAATGGATACTGCTTTTGTTAACACTGTAGCAGAACAAGCTAATGATGATATTAATGAAAATATATATGAAAAATTAATGAACAGGCAAAAACAGATTAACTCATATCTAATAAAAAGAAAAAAAGAAAAAGGGAGTTTATGAAACTTTTCCAGTGCTTGTTAAGCCATAAGCTCCAAAAGACGGTTTGTTGTCTTTTGAAACAGTATCTGCACCTCCAAAGGTATCTACTGATGCATTTTATACAACATTTGCTGACCCTCCAACAGTCTCTGTTTTTCTGCCAGCACCATCCTCTTCAATTATGAAAAGTATAGCACAGGGAAGTAGAGAAAGGAATTCAGAGTCTCTGCAATTTTTTTTTTTTACTTTTCCAGGAAGAGTAAGTCAAATTCCAGTAAATGCTAACAATCCCCAAGGGGGTGTACAACATGAGCATGCTCCTATTCCTTTTAAAAGTATCAAAGAATTAAAGCAAGCATGCACTTAATATGGTGTAAATTCTCCTTATACTCAAGAATCGGTGCAAGGAATGGCGCAAGCAAACAGATTAATACTTGGGACAGGGATTTGTTAGCTTAAGCTGTTCTTAATTCAGCAGAATATTTACAATTTAAAACTTGGTGGGCTGATGAAGCTAATATTGTAGCATGATGAAATCAACAGCAAAATCCACCAGTGCCTATTACTCCTGAACAAATATTAGGAACAGGTCAATGGGCTGGGATTCCTCGCCAAACTCAATATGATGATATTGCCATTATACAAGTGCAATTATGCTGCCTAGCTCACTGGTGATGAATCTCCACCCCCTGGACAGGCTGTACAATCATTTTCAAAAATTGTTCAAGGAAATACTGAACCCTATGCTGAATTTGTAGCAAGGTTGGCAGATATAGTCAACAAGGCAATAACTCAATCTGATCTTAAAGAAATGCTTATTCTAATGTTGGCTTTGATAATGCTAACAGTGAGTGTAAAAAGGCTTATGTCTGATAAAGGAAAATGGAAGAACTTTACAGGATTATATAAAAATATGCCAAAAACAGTGGACCTAATACTTATAACATGAACCTTCTTGCAACTGCTCTAAAGGGGCATAGTCCTATGATTGCTTATTTAAATAGCTTTAAATGTGGGAAACCAGGTGATATGAAAAAAATTGCCAAACCAAAACTAGCGTCAGAGCTCCATTTAGTGCAATAATAATTCAATACCAGCCTGTGTGTGTCCAAAATGCCAAAAAGGGTTACACTGAGCCAAGGAATGCCATTCTAAATATCATAAAAATGGTAGTCTCATTAATAAGTTGGGATCCTTCCAAGTGGGCCTTGCTCAAGGCCCTCAGACAAACAATATGAGCACATTTCTCAGCTTTCCTCAAATTTATCTAGTCAGCAACAGAGCAGTTCACTCCTGCCTGTAACAGAACTTAAGGCAGTTACCAAAAGCAATACAGCCATCTATTCTTCCTCAGCTGAAACTAAGTTTATTATGCCTTTACTGAGTATACCCAAAATTAAGAACAAGAATTAAAAGGTCTACCACAGTAATCTGAACTGTGAGCCTAAGTGTACTCCTAAAGAGTAGTAATCCAAAATATACATGTTAGATATCTGTATAAACTGCTAAATTAGAGCTTAACTGTACTTAGGCTGTTTAAGTTGTCCTTGCTGGTTGCTGATTATGAACAAAAGTGTTTCAAACAAGCTTCTATATTACAAGCTTCTATATTACAAGCTTCTATATTACAGGTAACACAGGCCCAGAAAAAAAATCTTAAAAACAGTAAAATCAAAGTGGGAAATAATGGAGGGCTTGAAGACAGTCATATCAAAGGAGTGAAACTTGTGGGTCAAATTAGTAAGCGTTATGTTTCTGTTAGTGTGTCATAATTCTTTTTGTATTTGTCTGTTTGTTCAGTGTCAGTGTATATTTTGATACCTCTGGATGATAATATTAAATTGATTAATGAAGATTATTATGAGAACTCTATTCAAATGGTCAAAAGTTAAACAAGCAATTACATTAATAAATAAATATGGATATTAGTTTAAAATAATAAAAATAGTTATACTCAAATTAAATCATTATTCTAACAAGTTTCTTTAATGTTGATGGAAATTATATATTGTCAGAAGTTTGCTTGGAAGTAGTTTCCAAAATCATTGTGGTAACTTAAGTATGGAAGGTATATAGAATGCGCTTTTATTATTAAAGAAAAGAAAGTCATTTTATCCTAAGATAAAATAACTAGTTATTAAAACAAAGTAAAATGTGGGACAAAACCTGAATAAATATAAAAGTGCAAAAGTCTTGTAAAAAAGGAATTTTTGTGGTCAAAGCTAAGTAAAATTTATGCAGTCTACCTATAAAAATTTAAAAGTTTTAATGTCAAACAATGTAATAATATAAAGTTAAAGTTTTTTTTCTTTCTCAAAATTTCCAAGTCAGTTTAGTAAAAGTTTACAAAGTTTTCTCCTTAAAATCAGTATGCAATAAAGAAAGTCTGTTTTATCAAAATAGCTTTTTGTACTTTAACCTTATCGTTTCCATGAAGAAATAGTTCTTATCACAAAAAGAATGCAATGTTTGAACCTGCTTTCTCAAAGTCAAATCCTGAAAGATAGCTTTTATTTCAAACTGTCACAAATAACTTGGTCTTTTACCTTAAATGTAAATTACTAAAAATAGTTAAGTTCATGTGATATCAGTTGAATGAAGTATTTAAAACTGTTGTATAGTTAAAATAAATTTTCTAATTTAATAACAATTAAAGTTATATGAACAAAAAGTTCATATGAATACTTTAAAAGTGTATAAAATTCCTGAAAATATAATAATATTTCAATATAATAGTAAATAATATATGTTATTAATCATAATTTTTACTTATAACTACAAGAAGAAAGCAGCAATTAAAGGTTGCTGGGGTAGTGAATAACAGTAAATTATAGTAAAATAAAATAACACCACTGCAGCATGCAATGGTCCCAAATATTGCTAGTTTTTGCAAAAATAATATCCAGTTATGTTACTATCTCTTTGTTTTAAAACTTGCTTAAGCTTTCTGTAATATTTTCTTAAACAAGTCAAGCCAGCCCACATTTCCCTTCCTGTAAAATAGCCAACAATAAATCATTTATATTCAACACTGTAAGCAACAGCCCTAATTAAAATTATAATGGTAAAAACAAAACTAATGCAAGTATTAATATTACAAGTTAATGTATTACCCCACAGCCCAAATAGGAAATACAAATTTGTTTTTACCTATGCCTCAAAGTATACAAAATTTAAAAAATTGAGTTGATTCTAATCATGCTACTAAGAATCTTAAATGCTTAAGAAATAAAAGTTTATTCATTGGATGTCTGTTAATATATAATCTACTGTAGTTATGACTTATGTATAATAAACTTATATACTAAGCAAAACTTCAATACAATACTTTGCGTATATAAATCATTTAATAACTTGTATGTTACACATGAATATATTTTAAGTATAATTAAATCTTTGTTTTAAATTTGAAAAGCCCTGAAACTAAATATCTTTTTAAAAATGGTTTAGTAAGTATTGTTCAAGTCTAAAAGTAAAGCATCATGCAGAAAACTTTCTTAATCAACAAACCAATTCCTTGCTAGTTAACAATTTTCACATTTCAGGAACAATATTGGAAATTAAAGTAGCAAGTACACCAAGGACATTTTGTAACAAATAAAAAAAAATAAAGTGCATTTCGACCGGTTTTGTATTAAACCCTCAGGGAGCTGGCCACTCTTCCAGGGATTGATTCATAAACCTTAAAATATACTGCCCAGGGAGTGTTGTATTCCTTCCTGAGGAGGCTGGCCCCTTCCTCAGGAATTAGCAAAATACTCACAAGTTGTCCGCTGTAGTATCAAATTCATTAATCTTAAACACAGTCAACCAAAATGCTAGTATCAGTTGCTACTTCAACACTTCCCAGCTAAAAGCTAAATATTGGTAAGTATATATATAAAACTGCTCTATTTATCTGTCATTCTGTAACTTTGTTCAATATTGATTTAATCTTTTAATTAGTTATGTTTTTTGTTTCTAACCCTAATTGTCAAAAAAATTTATTAAAGTAAATATATATTAACATTTATCTTGTATCTATCCAGGATTCTAGCCAAAAATAAGCCAAGTATATCAGTGTATCCCCTGATTTAGTAAGCCTGTGAATGTATGTATACTTATCATTAAAAATTAACAGTTAAATATCTATAAATGTTACAAAAAAAAGGGGGGGGGGAAATGGTGAGGTGTGAAAACAATTATATCAAGCATTATTTAAAATAAATTTTTTAAGCCAAAGGTCAGAATCATATACATCAGCAGCAGAGCATTTCTGGCAAAAATCAGGCAATAATACAGAAACAAATATTGGATAATTAGTTTACTGAAAGCATAAAAATAGTAATCAATGAGATAAGGCTGAAGTTAAGTTAGGATATAGGGTTGAGGTTTTGCTCTTATCATTACAGAGAAAGGAGACCAGCTTTGGGTCCTGTCCATAAGTCTGGAACCTAGACATAAACAAGCCAAAGAAGCTGACACAAAAAGCAGAAAAGATGGTAACTTCTAAAAGGCAGAATGTCACTCTAACACAGTTATTCCTTGCTATGCTTACCTTGACAACCACAGCAGTAAGTAGTGTACTTTCACATAATTATACATATTGGGCTTATATTACTAAATCACCTCTATTAGAATTGTTGGCTTGGGGGTACATATCCTACCCTGTTTATATCAATCAGTATTTTCATTTTCCTGGGCCCATTGATTCTTGCCCCCCTGTAAAACCTGATGAGGAAGGGAAATTTATTGAAAATTTACCCTTGCCTTTTCTTGAATGGCCTAACTGCATAGGATCCATGGATCCATGTATACAGCCCCAAAATCATAGTACAAAGTGATAAATGGCATACATACCATGTTTCATCTGAGGTAGTGCTCTCTAATAATTCCTATAGAATTGTAAAGAATTGGACCCTTATAGGGATACTGAAACCTAAGTAAACACAACCATAAGGTGAAAAATTAGTAATTCAACAAAACAACTAATGAAAGCTTTAATTATTTTTAGAATTTTGGTGACATCATAAGTATAAATAAGTCACTAAATCGGACTCATCAGGGAAGATTTATCCCACAACTATCAGACACTAAACAAAACTAAAAATTATTTGTGGAAATTATTTTTGGGAACTAGCCCAATTTTTTAATGACAAGGCAGTAAAACTAATATTACCAATTTAAAAAGAAAATTCACTTAATTTCTTAAAGTATATGTACAGGATCACATTGTTTTTGTAGTAGGAACACTGAGCATTAATCAAACATGGTTTTTCTGCAGCAATTGCTCCCTTTACACTTTAGTATTGGAATCTGTTTTACAGGAGAGTTCTACTGTGGTTCTAATAGGATAACAGCATTCTGGAATATGGCTTCTGGTTTTCATGAATCCCTGCTGGAAGTCTTCCCCTGAGATTCAAATCCTTTGGCACTTTCTAAATCATTATTTGAAAAGATGTTTAATTGGATTAATTTTACCTGCTGTATTAGGGCCTATAGGTATTATTACAGCCACTGCTGTGGCAGGAACTGCCCTCCATGAGAATATACAAAAAAGACAATATGTTAGAAATTGCCATCATAATGCTGGTGAGTTATGGCATAATCAGGCGTATATTGATGAGCAGATTAACAATAGGCTTAATGACTTAGAGATGGCTGTTACACAAATAGGAGATCAGGTATATAATGTAAATTTAAAACAAGGTTTTAAGTGTGATTGGAATGAAAGTGCTTTTTGTATCACTCCTCTCCCATACAATGATTCCAATTATGAATGAGAAAAAATTAAAAATCATTTAATAGGACATCACACAAATTTATCTATTTGAAATTACAGATTTGCAAAAGATTTTGAGCATGTCTCTGAGTCAACTTACTATGCTTCCAGGTGGCAAATTTTGGCCATCAGAGACAGATCAGTTAAATAAATGAAAACCCCTACATTGGTGGAAATCAACCTCTGTACTTGCTAACTTCAGTGTGGTGATCATTGGGGCTCTGCTATTCTTAACTGTATTGGGAGGCATTCACAAAACCTTGCTATCCTGCATTAATAGGGCTCAAATGGCCAGCCAAGTCTATAATTTGATTCTGCTTAAAACCATTAACTCTCAAACTCCTATCCATGGAGCTTGGCTGGTGGCCAGTGATGGGAAAGACCTTCAGAGGAGGGCAACCTAAGACAGGCACAGTCACCCTGGACCAAAAACAAAATAGGGGGAATTTTTGGAAAAGATTCTGAGAGCCAGAGCATAAAGGGTTAAGCATTTAAAAAGCATGCTTTCAGGCACAGAAACATTAGTAAGTGTCTCCAAGGACACTGCATACTGCAAACATCAGAAGGAGGAGGCAGAGTGGAATGAACACACCACAAAGATGTTATTGTCTGAATTCCCAAGAAAGCTTGTCTGGGAACACAGAAACAGGCAGCGCTCTCATGTACCAAGCTAAGGAAGTAGTGAAGGATGCCCTACTTTCGTTATCAGATTTGTAATATAAAAAGCAGCTTCAGCCTAAATAAACTTGCCTGCATTCCACATGGATTGAAGTCCCCTGGTCCCTAACTTTCCTTGCATCATTCCAGGCACTGTCTACCTCCACATTGAATTAAAACAGCCTACTTTCTACTTCACTCCAATTTTCCTTAGTATTTTAAATCAGAAATGATCCTTTCATAATTAGATGATATACTTCTAATCTCAAGTATTTTAAGAAGTTAGAAAATTTATTCATATTCTTAAATTGTACTCCAAAAGTTTTCTCATATGTGATAGGGTGTGGGATAGATGAAACTAGAGAATGCATGTACTTACAAAGAGAAATGTGTAACAAAAGCCTTGTGAGTGAAGCTATATCCACTTCCACAACAGTGCAGACTTAAGATGAAGGCAGAGAATGTAAGAGGTTGGGAAAATATGTTCTCTTACTGCAAGCATTGTTTCCTCAAAATAAAACTTGTATGAATGTAACTTCACTTTGAAGGAATTTGCATCATGCTTACCTAAGCATGAGGGAATCTATGTAAGGTAAAATAATGAAGACAATGTGTTTCCCAGTTTGCCCCACATGGTGGTCCTCCCTTTTAAGTGTATTGAATGTGAAGTTTTCTTGGAAATTCAGCCTCATGAGATACCACAGAATTAATCCTTCAGAGCAACCATTTGAGAGTTCATGAATTTGGGAAAGCTAGATTCACATCAAAGAAACATGGAGGAGTAAAACCCTGTGTATGTAAGGAATATTGGAAATCCTTCATCCAGATATCAAATCTCATTGAGCATAAAATAGTTTCTGAAACAAAACTTCATGGAATATGAGAAAATTCACACTGGAGAGAAACCATATAAGTGTCCTGAATGTAGTCAGCTCTTTACAGACGATTTTTGCTCCTCATTTAAAAAGTCATACCGGGGAACAAGCATAGAAATGTTATACATGTGGGAAAGTTTTCAACCTGACAGGAAAACTCTTTATTCATCAGAAAATTCTTACTGAAGAGGAATGATATATATGTGGGAATGCTTTAATTCAAATGTAAAATCTCAGGTACAAGAGGTTTCCTAGTGCAAAGAAACCCTATGCAAGTAAGTCATGTAAAAAAAGCATTTATGTACAACTCATATTGCACAGAACATGAAAAAAACTCATAGTGTACAGAAACAAAATGGATGTAAAGAGTGCAGAAAAGCCTTCAGCCAAAAGCAATACTTCATTAAACATCAGAGCATTCATCCTGGAGAAAATCCCTATATATGCAATGAATGTGGAAAAGCCTTCAACCACAAGAAAAACCTCATTAACCATCAAAAATACATACTCGAGAGAAACCTTATGAATGTGATGGATGTGGGAAAGTTTTCATTCAGAAATAAAGCCTCATTACACACCAGAGAAGACAAACTGGAGAGAAACTCTACATATGTAAGGAATTTAGGAAAGCCTTCAGTAGTAAATCAAATCTCACTGACCGTGAGAAAATTCAGAGTGGAGGGAAACACTATATATGTAAGGAATGTGGAATGGCCTTCAGCCAGAGGCAGTATCTCATTAAATATTACAACATTCATACTGGAGAGAAACCCTGTGAATCTAATGAATGTGAATCTCCAAAGAATCTCCACCTCCAGTGTGTGCAAATTGCTGCCAATCTTTTATGGAAGGGGCTGTGACTGTGCAATTCAGGACATCATTCTCCTCTTGGAAAAGTGCACTTGCAGTTTGTTCTGAGATAAACTCCTCCCACATCTTCCACACTCATCTGTGTTCAATTTGTTACCAATAATTTATGCTTTAGAACTCGAGATTTCTCTTAGTTTATATAAAGATGGGCTTTCCACGTATTTCAAATTATTTGTGTTGTTTTCACTGGTTCTTGAATCCATTAAGTTCTGGGTAAGCATGTTAAAAATTACCATTTTAAAAATAATACTGCCCATTATTGTAGTGTTTCCTTACAAAGCACCCAACCATTGATATTTTTCCAGTTTCTTCACCTCATTCTGATGAGGATTCAAGTTTAACAGCCACTGAACAACAGTGGCCTGCTTTTTACTTAACACCAATTCTCTTTATTATTTTAAATCAGAAATGATCATTTCATAATTAGATGATATACTTCTAATATCAAATATTTTAAGAAGTTAGAAAACTTATTTATATTCTTAAGTTGTACTCCAACATTTGTCTCAAATGTGATAGGTTGTCAGATGGATGAAACTAGAGAACGCATGTATTTTCTTTTTTTTCTTTTTATTATGGGTAAAAATCAAAATTCTCACAATACATACAAACATTTGTAAAATGATATATAAATATATATGCATATATGTGTATTTGCTTACAAAAATGTTATTTATATATATATATATA
>JAKSZT010054204.1:103362-115747 GCA_026826555.1 Tolypeutes matacus
GTAGGGAGGGGATGAGCAGTTGAAATACAGGGGCTTCTTTGGGAGTTGGAGGTTGTCCTGAGTACTGTTGTGGCAATGGATGTAGGCCATTTTAAATCAGCACACACCACTCAGTACTGAGTGGGAGAGAGTGTGGTCTACAGTGTGAACTGTGGTCTATGGTTGGTGGCAAGGCTCCAGGATGTGTAAGTTCATTGAGGTTGGTGGGCCACACTGTGGGAGATGTTTGTATTGGATGTGGTGGGAGGTGTGGGAGGTGGGCAACATGGGAATCCCAGTGGGTTCCATGTAACATTTTAGGTAATCTAAGCACCTCTTAAAATATATGTATATATATATATATATATAAATAACATTTTTGTAAGCAAATACACATATATGCATAAAAAAAAAAGTATCTGCCCACAAATAAAGGATTGATTTAAAAAAAAAATGTATTAAAATAAAAAAAAAAATGAAGTTGGAAGTATCACATACCTGACTTTAAAACATACTACAAAGCTACAGTGATCAAAACTGCTTTTATTGGCACAAGGATAGACCTACTGACCAATGGAACTGAATTGAGAGTTCTGATATAGATCCTCGCATATACAGTAATCTGATATTTGACAAGGCCACAAAGCCCACTCAGTTGGGAGAGAATGGCTTCTTTAACAAGTGTTGCTTGGAGAACTGGATATCCATATCCAAAAGAATGAGAGAAGAATACCATCTCACACCTTATACAAAAATCAACTCAATATGGATCAAAGATCTAAATATAAGAGCCCAAACCATAAAGACCTTGGAAGATAATGTATAGGAAGCATCTATAGTACCTTGTAATAGGAAATTGTTTCATGAGCTTCACTGCCAAAGCACGAACAGCAAGAGAAAAAATAGATAAATGGGATCTCCTCAAAATTAAAAACTTCTGTACCTCAAAGGATGTTATTAAGAAAATAAAAAGGCAGCCTACCCAATGGGAAAAAATATTCGGAAACCATATATCTGATAGGAGCCTAATATCCTGCATATATAAAGAAATAGTACATCTTGAAAGTAAAAGGCAAACAACCCATTTAAAAAATGGGCAAGTGACCTGAAAAAACACTTCTCCAAGGAAGAAATACAAATGGCTAAAAAGCACATGAAAAAATGCTCAACATCGCTTGCTATCAGGGAAATGCAAACCAAAACTACAATGAGATACCATCTTACACCCATCAGAATGGCAGCTATTGAAAAAACAGGAGATACTAAATGTTGGAGAGGATGTGGAGGAATAAGAACCCTCATCCACTGCTGGTGGGACTGTGGTATGGTCCAGCCTCTGTGGAGGACAGTTTGGCGATTCCTCAGAAAACTAACAATAGATCTTCCGTATGATCCAGCAATTCCATGCTGGGTATATACCCAGAAGAACTGAAAGCAAAGACACAAACAGATATATGCACACCAATGTTCATAGCGGCATTGTTCACCATTGTCAAACGTTGGAATCAGCCCCAGTACCCATCAACAGATGAATGGATAAGCAAAATGTGGTACATACCTACAATGGAATATTACTCAGCTGTAATAAGGAACAAAGTGCTAACACATGGAATAACATGGATGATTCTTGAAGACCTTATGTTGAGTGAAGCAAGCCAGGCACTGAAGGATGAACAGTATATGACCTCACTGATCTGAACTGAGGAAAGTGAGCAGTCTCTGAGAACCATTTTCTGAAAGATAGGTTAACAAAGGAGAGTAAGAGAACAGCAGGCTTTGAGCCATCACCCATATGGACATAATCTATGGTAAAGGGATAGAGTGTGGTTGCATGTTGGGGGATGGGGCAGATGAGTGGTGGTGTTCCTGGGTTTGGTGGTGCAGCACTGGCGTGTGGGTGGATTAGGAAGTGCAGGTTCAAATCCCCAGGGCATGTAACTGTGAATCTTGCCATTCCATGGGTCGGGAGAGGGTGGTATCATGTGTCCTGGGGGGCTGGGGGGAAGGGAACTGTCAAGATCTAATGGGGTGTTTGGTGGTCATGGGGAAGGTTTTTCATTACCTTACAATAATGGACACAGGACATGGTAAATATCATCAAAATTATTAAACTGTAACATCTAAATTGTGAAGTATACTGTAAATCACTGACAATGTTTAGTTGCTATATTTTGCTATCTGTGTAACAGTTATAACAATGCTAACACTCAAAAAAAGGGGGGGTTTAATATGGGGTGGGGAAGGGGCGGTGGTTTGGTATCTGGGAGTCTCGGGCACTCCGTGTTTAACTTTGCTGTGACCTAAAACTTCTTTGAAAATCAAATGAAAAATTGGGAGAAATGGGGATTGAGAGTGGGAAGGTGTCATGGCACACCATACATCGGATAACACAGTGATAAAAGTAAGGAAAGAAAAAAAATAGAAAGGAAAAAAATGAATATATATATATATATATTTTAAAGGCATTTCCTTTGCCTTTTTGCCCATTTTTTGAATTTCCCAATCTGCTAATTATATTTTATTTTGTTTTGTTTTATGTTTGATTATTTGATTTTTTTCCTTCTCTTTTCTTTTTTTTTTCCCCTGAGTTTCCTTTTGTTTGTCTCGTGCATGTAAGCTTATCATACTTGTTTCTTTTTCCTAGTAAGAGTATTTGATTATTTTATGGACTACATGTTCATGGAGGATTTGGATCACAGAAGGGTTACAATGGGTACTGCAGGGAGGGGGGTTTCATGGGAATTAGTTCAGCCGAATATACATGAAAGATATACAAAATCGTTCAAAAGATCAAAAGATGGGGCATGGTCATGATCGGTGGACAATCACACAATAAATGAGGGATTCTGAATTCCTAGCCTGGAGAGCTCTGCCACAGTCTCCAAGGGAGCAGCAATAGTCCTCTGAGTGCAGGGACAGTGTCTGTCAAAAGAGGATGACCCACTGATGTGTTCTTTTTATTGATGACTACCCTTGTGAGTCTTTGCTTTTGTAACTGAGACTTAGCCTGCAGTTGTGGGGTGCCTATGGGTTACCTCCTGGGAGCCTCCTTGTTGCTCAAATGTGCACTCTCTCTAAGCCAAACTCAGCATATGATTGCATTACCTTCCCCCCAACGTGGGACATGACTCCCGGGGATGAGCCTCCCTGGCAACAAGGGATTAATACCAAGTGCCAACTGGCAACACAACTGGAAAAAGACCTTGAATTAAAGGGGGAAAAGGTAAAGACAAATGAGTTCAAGTGGCTAAGAGACTTCAAAGAGAGTCGGGAAGTCATCCCAGAGGTAACTCTTTTGCACACCTCAGTAGGAGCTCATAGAACATCTAAGTGCCTATCACCCCACACAGAGGGGCTCCTGAGAGCTCTGGAGATACCCAGGTCCTATATAAGTGGGGATAGACCCAGAGACTGATGCTTTATCAGTGGGCTCTAATTTGGAATCTGTGCTCCTGAGAGTGACAGAATTGGACTCAAATAAGTCCTCCGTGCACATAGTTCATCAGTCCCTTCTATTCAAACGTATATGTGATGCTGAAGTTTTTAGGTATACTTCCAGAGACTGGAGCCTCCCACCTACCTATGTGCCAGGTGTGCATGGAAACTCGGTGGAGCTGCAACTCCTACCCTACAGCTCAATGGGCTCATACAAGTCACCTGACAAGGAGACAATGATGGCCAATGGCCATCCCAGGGAATGGAGAGGGCCTGCATCTGCAGGCAGGATCATCCCACCCACCATATCCATGGGATATAAGCCCTCTCTCACTTGGAGGTGGAGTGGACATCACCATCCTACTCCCCTCAGGATTGGGGGAAGAACTATGGGCTAGAGTGGACTTGATGGTATTCTCTTGTTCACATATGGTGATTCTAGCAATGGAAGAAATTATAACAATGAGGTGGAGCCAGTGGCCACTTGACACTTTTAGGGTAGGGAGGGGATGAGCAGTTGAAATACAGGGGCTTCTTTGGGAGTTGGAGGCTGTCCTGAGTACCTTTGTGGCAATGGATGTAGGCCATTTTAAATCAGCACACACCACTCAGAACTGAGTGGGAGAGAGTGTGGTCTACAGTGTGAACTGTGGTCTATAGTTGGTGGCAAGGCCCCAGGATATGTAAGTCCATTGAAGCTGGTGGACCACACTTGTGGGAGATGTTTGTGTGGGATGTGGTGGGAGGTGTGGGAGGTGGGCAACATGGGAATCCCAGTGGGTTCCGTGTAATATTTTAGGTATCTAAGCACCTCTTAAAATATATTTATATATATACATAAATAACATTTTTGTTAGCAAATGCACATATATGCATATATATTTATATATCATTTTGCAAATGTTGGTATGTATTGTGAAAATTTTGATTTTTACCCACAATAAAAAAAAAAAAGATATTGATTTGTATCTGCAACATTACTGTGGTGGTCCCTTCCCCTCACCTTTGCGAATACAGTCACCCATAAATGAAAAGTGCTCACTCCCTTCTGCCCCCTCTCCAGCTGCCTAGATGGGGGAGGCCTCCCTCAGCAAGCCGGAGCACCCAGCATGAGAAACATGGACGTGATCATGTGAAGGCCACACTGCTCTCAACACGTGTCCTGTTAGGGGGCTGTTAGCACCACAAGAGGAGACGGAATTCCTTACACTTATTCCCCAGTGAAGACCCTCTAGAGTGACTCACATCCATAAGTGAGGCTGTGAGTGCTGATCAGGGCTTTCTCCCTGTCCTCCTTTGGGGATCCAGAATCTATGATGATGGTGTTCATTGGGGCTCTGAGAGTTTGGAACCCAAACAAGTCATTCCCTCTCTGCCTTGGGGGAACTTCAGTGAACACGTGTTACATCCCAGCTTCTTCATTTGTTCATCAGCTTCTTCCTATACAAACCCTCTGTTCTCTTCTGAGATTGAAGAGATCAACATCATTTTCAAAACTGTTAAAAATGTGTTGAAATTTTAATATTTAATTAGTCTGAGAAATATCTGGCATCTGCACCCTTGAGGTTTTCTGGAAACATTGCACTCTCTCACATCCTCACTTCTATTCTTGTCAGCCCTAGGTCCCAGGACATTCTGGGATTCCTGTAGTATTTATTAACATCACTGGCCTAATATTGCTCATTCTGGTGATCTTATTGCTGTAGCCAATGCTGTAATCTGAATTTTAACATTAGCTTCCTGACACCAGCAGGTTTCATCTTGGCATTGCTCTTTCTTTAGCTGCCCCAAGATTGGAGAAGGTGAATGTAGAACTGGATGAAGGAGACCTGAGTTGTGCCTGTTACCCAGGAGGGGTAGAGTAAGAGCAGCCTCCTCAGAGGGTCAATACTGGAGACCAAGAGAAGGAGGGAAGGGTAAAAGGAGCAGGAGCAGGAAGTCTCCTCTGTGTGCCTTGACTCCTCTGCTGCACTAGACCACAGGCCCCATGCTTTTATTTGCCCCTGCCCAAGTGGCCCACCCCTGCATGAGGTAAGTACATCATACTGGGCCATCTGTTACTTTATACTAGGCCCCAAACCCTGCGACTCCCTTGCATGACTCACTGACTTGCAGGTCTTGCTGGCCAAGAGCACTTCCCCCTCTGTCTAACCAGTACTCATTCTCACCTAGTCTGGAGACACCCACAGTTTACAGGTGAATTCACAGGGTAGCAGCATCACACTGCCATTTGGGAACAGGGCAGCTTATCATCCCTGTGTCCCTAGCTGTTTGATTTTCCCAAACATTGCCAATGCAAAATACCAGAAATAGGTTGGCTTTTATTGGAGTTTATTAGAGTTAAAGCTTTCAAATCTGAGGATGTGAAAGGGTCCCAATCAAGGCATCATGAAAAGTTCTGTCTTAACCAGTGTCTACTGCTGCTGGACTCCTACCAAGACAAAATGTTGGGCCTGCCTGTCTCTTTCTCCCTTCTCCTCCAAACTAACTTTCTCTCTGAGCTCAGCAGTGGGCCATCAGACACAATTGCTCACACCTCTGCCTTCTCTTATGGCCTGGATGTTTTCAGCTTCAAGCTGCTCCATGACTCCAGCCTCTGGCCTCTCCCTCACCCTCTCTGGGTTTCTGTGTCTCTCCAAAGCTGTAGGAGATCTGGGAGCCCTGTCTCACATGGTACAGTAAACATGGCAGCACTCTTTCTTTGTGTGTTCCATGTGTGTAGGACTTCAGCACAATGATTGGCACCCTCCTGGTGACTGAAATCTAATCAGAGGCCCTTAACTAAACTAAAGCAATCTAAGAAAAAGTGTCATTATCAAAATCTCCCTTATATGAATCTAACCATAATGTTCTATGTACAAAAGGCTTACACACACAGCAAAGGGTTAGATAGAACATACATTTCTGGGATGCACACAAGACTCAAACGAGGGCATTAACCCAGGGCACAGGGATCAAGAGGGGTCCCCTAATTCCAGGAGACATGGGAACTCTTGAAACAGTGCCTGTACTTTGGGTAGGGTCATAATTGAGAAAATGGGGTTCAGAACACCGTTGCACTGGTCCCTAGAATGGTCCCAAGAAGAACATAATATACTGTGCTTTCTCCACCAACACTTTGCTCCAAAATCAGGTGAGTAACTCGGAGATGTGTGCCATTATTCCCATCCCCGGAGCCAGAGAGCACAGATTTTGCCTGGGGGGTGGGGGGCAGGAAGCAGGCTGTAAAACTGAAAGCCCCTAATTTCTTCTCCAATGAACTGATTACATTTACAACAGAATGGAGAAATTCAACCCTAAGCATGTTCTAAAAAACAGTGGAAATCAAAGAGAGCCAGAGATTCAATTCATCTCAATACTTCAGCAAGAAGTGAAATAAATACTTTTTCAGATGAGTAAAAACTAATAAAATTTGCTAGCAGCAACTCACTTTTAAAAAAATGTAAAAGAATATTCTCAGACAGAAATAAAAAAAAAGTCAGAAGATACAAGATTCAGGATGGATTGAAGGACAATATCTGTTAATTAAATTCATATATATAAATGACTATTGAATGGATAAAGGATATCCATGGCCTAGGACATCAATAAAGTGTTCAAATACACCATAAAATAATATATACCATAAGATGGGTAAATGGATATGTAGCAGTTTGATATCGATATGAAATACAAAAATAGGTATTGGATTATGCTTGAAAACTGGTTTGTTAATCTGGGCATGATTAAGTTATGATAAGGGTGTTGATTGGGTCACAGTGGGTAGGGTGTTGAGCCCCACTCCCTGGTGGGTGAGGTATCAAACATAAAAGACATGGCAAAGGACTGAGCTGCAGTAGATTCGGATGTTGGAGTTCTGATAAGCAAGGAGAGAATGCCCCAGGTAAAAGAGACAAGCCATTAACCTGACAGTTCACAGCTGGCCTTCTGGAGAGAGGCAAATCTTAGAGCCTCATAGTCTACAGCTGACCTTGTGGAGGAACCAGAGGAAATTAGCCCACAGAAAAACCCAGGACTCGGAACCCAAGAAGCCTGAACCATGGCAAATATCAGCAGCTCTCTTGCTCCAGATGGGTAACAGTCCTTGCTGAAGAAAGAAACTTATCCTTTATGGCCTGGAAACTGTAAGCTTCTACCCCAAATAAATACCCTTTACAAAGACAAAGAGATTTCAGGTATTTTGCATCAGTACCCATTTGGCTGACTAATACAGGATATAAAATGATTTGAAATACATTATTTGGCAAGTCAATAATAAATAATAAGTGCAGATTTGGAAAGGAAAGCAAAAGTGTTATAATTTCCCCAGTAAACTTTAAAGAATATTAAATAGTGCATCTCATCCAAATAAATAGAAGGAAAAAAATTGAACAAGAATAGTCAGTCTCAAAGTGTTCAGGATTTCCTGGGTTTCCATTTTTGCCTTTGTTCTGCAACCATGTTGCGTTTTGGAAGCTGCACCTTCTTATCCTTCAGAAGCCTGAATGTTCCAGGGCTGATTTATGGGGTGTTGTTTTGTCCTGATCATAAATCAAGAGCTGTATCACTTCCCCATTTCCTAGTTATGAAATCACCAAACTGGATATGATGCTCATTTGAAGCAAGAAGAGCTATGAATGATAGAAAAAATAAAAAGGAGATATTGTTGCACATCCAAAATTGGACACCTAGATGACTTATATTGGATTTCTCCTCTATCTAATTAATGAAATCAATCCTATAAATTTCCCTGTAGCACTGCTTTTGCCCCCCACTAACTATGAAGATGCATAGGACATTAAGAAAAAGAAAGAACCACATAACCATAGGCTTGTGATTGAAGCTATATCCACCTCCACAATAGTACAGACTTAAGATGAAGGCAGAGAATGTAAGAAAGTTGGGAAAATATGTTCTCTGACTGCAAGCATTGTTTCCTCAAAAAACACTTCTATGAATGGAATTTCACTTAGAAGGTATTTGCATCATGCTTACATAAGCATGAAGGAACCTATGTAAGGAAAAAAAAATGAAAAGAATGAGTTTTGGCAGTTTGCCCACATGGTAGTCCTCCCCTATAAGTGTAATGAGTGTGAAGTTTTCTTGGAAATTCAACCTCATGAGATACCTGAGAATTAATCCTTCAGAGAAACCATTTGGGATTTCATGTATTTGGGAAAGCTAGAGTCAAATCAAAGAAACATGTAGGATTAAAGCCTGTCTATGCGTTAGTGTAGGAGGGCGCACACTGCAAGCTACCAAAGCAAGGAGGATTGTGGACGGGGTCCTGCCCGGGAGTCTGTGCTGTGCACGCGTGGAGTGAGAAGCTTGCGACATCTATCTGCGCGGATCGGCGGCGTGGACAGAACGGTGGAGATTCGTGAGTTTTGAGGCTGCCAGTGGAGGTTGGCACAGGCGGCTGAGCCCCGCAGTTAGGGGAAAAAAAATAAAATTAAATAAAATGGCCATTTGGAGCCGCGGGCGGGGCGAAAAAGTTTTATTTTCTGGGGATCTGGCTGCCTGGCGCCCCTTGGACCTTGTGTGAACAGAGCAAACGAGCTAATCAGCACCCGGTGAACCAGAGGGGGGATTTTGGTCTGGAAACACAGCTGATTTCCCTAGCCACCCAGGGATAAGACCCGGGCCCCTGCGGAGCCAGGAGGAAGGGACACTTGCCAAAAAAGGGAGGGTTCTGTTGGAAGACAGGGAAGGGTATTTTATATTTTTAGACATCAATCTGGCTGCCTGCACTGCCCCATAGCTTTGGGGAACAGATAAGCCGACCTGAACCACCATTAGGCTGAGAGCAGACACGACTCTGCACTCAAACTGATTTACTGAGCAGCCCAGTGACGCTCGAGCGCCGCGCCAGAAGGGGCGGAATCCGCCCTCTTTAGCACTCCTCACTGACTAACATCAGAGCTTCAGCTAACCTGGGGAGTCCGGAAAGTGGGACGTGCTTGATTAATTTCCACGGGCCCAGCTAGGGTCCCTTCCATAAGGGGGTTGGTCTAGAGGAGGAATTATTTTGGGTCCTGCATTTGGCTAAAAAAATAAAAATTAAAAAAAAAAAGTGAGGTCACCTCAACAAATGAAAAATAAATTCTTTTTAATTTAGTTTAATAGCTAAAGCTGCTTCAGGACCTGCATATAGAACCCTGTGGGGAAGTTGATTGATAAACACAAGTAGGCAGGAAGGATCTACGTGGACCCTAGGGGAATCATTGATCCCCCTTAGCTCTGTTTAACTGCTTGCCTGTGTGGATCTTTGGTTTATATCTGTTACTTTCTGGTCTATTACTATTATTTCCTTTTTCCTCCCCCCTTCCTTTTTCCTTCTATTTTTTTTTTTTTTAATTAGGTGCTGCCAGCTTGTCGCTTCTTTGCTGGGCTTCTTATTCAGTAATTTCCCACTCGCTGTATATATTGATTTTGTATTACAAACTATCGCTTTTCCTTCCTGCATCTTTGTGCCTTCTGTTTTCTGTTGTGGCTCTTAGAGACAACATTTTTTCAAAGGCCCAAAACTTAAGGGTGTCAATTTCTATTCCATCCATTTTGTTTTCTTCTTTTTTTTTTTTTATTATTATTAACATTTTCCTTTCAGAACTTTCCTTACTATTTCTCTCCCTCCTCATAATTCTAGCCTTCTAAATCACTATATATATATTCCTCCACTTGTTTCCCCAGTCCATTGTAGGAACACCATATTTTTTCCTAGTACTCTACAATGCCTACACAAGTTAAATATTCATCTCATTAAGTCTCATTTTGCCCCTCTTCTAACCTTTATCAATATTTCTATTATGCTTCTGCCTTCCTTACATCTTTTGATTCCTCTGGCCCTAACCGTTAGCCTTCAAGGGAACATAGAAAGAAGCAAGGAAATAAAATAAGAAGAAAAACTGCCAAAGAGAAAACTTAACTCACACGCAGAACCAACAGCTAAATAAAATTCTAGAGCATAGAGAAAAGCTAATCAACTGAACAAACCCATCATGATAATATGATGACCAGAGGGCAACAGAAAAATACAAATGACTCTGAGCAACTGGATAACATGGATCAGTCCAATGCACAAAATAAAAACCAGGAAGCAATGCAGTGCATCGAACAACTAATGAAAGCTATCCAAACAAATATCATGGACCAACTTAAAGAACTGAAGGAAGAGATTAAGGATATAAAGAAGACACTGGGAGAACATACTGAAGAAAAAGCTAACACACCTAAAAAGGTAGTGGATATGATGGCAAACAAAGACACAAGTCAAGAAATGAAAAAGACGCTGGACTCACATGGCAAGAGATTTGAACAGGCAGAGGAAAGAATTAGTGATATGGAGGAAAATACAGTTGAAATCAAAGAGATTGTAGAAAAGATAGCCAAAAAGATAGAAAAACTCCAGTATGGTCTCAGGGAATTAACCGATAATGCAAGACGTACAAACATACGCATTATGGGCATCCCAGGAGAAGAGAAGGGAAAGGGAACAGAAGGAGTGTTTAAGGAAGTTATGGCTGAAAACGTCCCAACTCTATTGAGAGAGATGGATGTGCAGATCCAGGAAGAACAGTGCACCCAAATAGTATAAATGCCAACAGGCCAACTCCAAGACATATACTTGTCAAATTGTCCAATGCTCAAGACAAAGAAAAAATACTCAAGACAGCAAGAGAAAAGAGAACCATCACATACAAGGGAAGCACAATAAGATTAAGTGCTGATTTCTCAGCTGAAACCATGGAGGCAAGAAGACAGTGGTATGACATAGTCAAAAAACTAAAAGAAAAAACTTCCAGCCACGAATTCTCTATCCAGCAAAATTGGCATTCAAAAATGATGGAGAGTTCAAAATATTCACAGATAAACAGCAATTAAGAGAGTATGTCAAGAAGAAACCAGCAATTCAAGAAATACTAAAGGAATCTCTACAAGTTGAAAGGAAAAAAAGAAAGGATAGAGAGTTGGAGGAGAGTTTAAAAACAACTGAAAAGTCAAAAAGAGAAACAAAACAACATATGACATACATTAACCCAAAGAAAAAATGACTGAAGTAAAAATTTGTTACGAGTAATAACTCTGAATGTTAATGGATTAAATTCACCAATCAAAAGACACAGATTGGCAGAATGGATAAGAAAATATGATCCATCTATATGCTATCTAAAAGAAACCCACCTTCGGCCCAGGGATTCAAGGAGGCTGAAAGTGAACGGCTGGAAAACCATTTTACAACCTAACAATAGTCAAAAAAGGGCAGGAGTATCTATTCCAATATCAGACAAAATAGACTTTAAATGCAAAACTATTGTAGGAGACAAAGATGGACACTCCATATTAGTAAAAGGAGTAATCTCTCAAGAAGAGAGAACAATCATCAACATTTACGCACCTAATCGAGGAGCCTCAAAATAAGGTGTGGCAAACTCTGGAAAAACTAAGAGGAGAAATAAATTCCTCTACAATTATAGCAGGGGACTTCAACACACCACTATCATCATTAGACAGAACATCTAGGCAGAGAATCAATAAAGAAACTAAGGCACTCAACAATACATTAGAAGACTTGGACTTAATAAACATATACAGAACACTACACCCAAATACAGCGGGATTTGCATTCTTCTCCAGTGCACATGGAACATACTCCAAAATAGACCACATGCTAGGCCACAGAAAAAATCTCAATGAATTCAGAAAGATTGAGATTATACAAAGTAATTTCTCTGACCACAACGGAAGGAAGTTGGAAAACAATAAGGGCCAGAGAAACAGGTTAGGCACAAGGATATGGAAGTTAAACAACACACTCTTAGACAAACAGTGGGTCAAAGAGGAAATTTCAAAAGAAATCAGTAACTACCTTGAAACTAATGAAAACAACAACACAACATATCAAAACCTATGGGATGCAGCGAAAGCAGTCCTGAGAGGGAAGTTCATAGCCATAAATTCATATATTAAAAAAGAAGAAAGAGCTAAAATTGAA
>JAKSZT010054204.1:115847-130806 GCA_026826555.1 Tolypeutes matacus
AAAACTGCATCTATTGGCACAAGGATAGACCTACTGACCAATGGAACCGGATTGAGAGTTCTGATATAGATCCTCGCATATACAGTCATCTGATATTTGACAAGGCCACGAAGCCCACTCATTTGGGAGAGAGTGGCCTCTTTAACAAGTGGTGCTTGGAGAACTGGATATCCATATCCAAAAGAATGAGAGAAGAATACCATCTCACACCTTATACAAAAATCAACTCAAGATGGATCAAAGATGTAATTATAAGAGCCAAAACCATAAAAACCTTGGAAGATAATGTAGGGAAGCATCTACAGGACCTTGTAATAGGAAATGGTTTCATGAACTTCACAGCCAAAGCACGAGCAGCAAGAGAAAAAATTGATAAATGGGATCTCCTCAAAATTAAAAACTTCTGCACCTCAAAGGATGTCATTAATAAAATAAAAAGGCAGCCTACCCAATGGGAAAAATATTCTGAAACTATTTATCTGATAGGAGCCTAACATCCTGCATATATAAAGAAATCCTACACTTCAAAAATAAAAGGACAAACAGCCCATTTTAAAAATGGGCAAGTGACCTTAAAAGACACTTCTCCAAGGAAGAAATACAAATGGCTAAAAAGCACATGAAAAAATGCTCAACATCACTTGCTATCAGGGAAATGCAAATCAAAACTACAATGAGATACCATCTTACACTCATCAGAATGGCAGCTATTAAAAAAACAGGATACACTAAATGTTGGAGAGGATGTAGAGGAATAGGAACCCTCATCCACTGCTGGTGGGACTGCGGTATGGTCCAGCCACTGTGGAGGACAGTTTGGCGGTTCCTTAGATAACTAGCAATAGATTTTCCATATGATCCAGCAATTCCACTGCTGGGTATATACCCAGAAGAACTGAAAACAAAAATACACACAGATATATGCAGACCAATGTTCATAGTGGCATTGTTCACCATTGCCAAAAGTTGGAATCAGCCCCGGTGCCCATCAACAGATGAATGGATAAGCAAAATGTGGTAAATAGATACAATGGAATATTACTCAGCTGTAAGAAGGAACAAAGTGCTAACACATGGAATAACGTGAATGAATCTTGAAGACCTTATGTTGAGTGAAGCAAGCCAGGCACTGAAGGATGAACAGTATATGACCTCACTGATCTGAACTGAGGAAAGTGAGCAGTCTCTGAGAACCATTGTCTGAAAGATAGGTTAACAAGGGAGAGTAAGAGAAGAGCAGGCTTTGAGCCATCACCCATATGGACATAATCTATGGTAAAGGGATAGAGTGAGGTTGCATGTTGGGGGATGGGGCAGATGAGTGGTGGTGTTCCTGGGTTTGGTGGTGCAGCACTGGGGGATGGGTGCGTTAGGAAGGGCAGGTTCAAATCCCCAGGGCATGTAACTGTGAATCTTGACATTTCATGGGTTGGGAGAGTGGGGTGTCACGGGCCCTGGGGGGCTGGGGAGAAGGGAACTGTCAAGATCTAATGGGTCGTTTGGTGGTCATGGGGAAGGTTTTTCATTACCTTACAGTAATGGACACAGGACATGGTAAATATCATCAAAATTATTAAACTGTATAATCTAAATTGTAAACTATACTGTAAATCACTGACGATGTTTAGTTGCTATATTTTGCTATCTGCATAACAGTTATAACAATGCTAACAATAAAAAAAAAAGGGGAAGAAAGTTTATATGGGCTGGGGTAGGGGGGGTGGTTTGGTATCTGGGAGTCTCTGGCACTCCGTGTGTGACTTTGCTGTGAGCTAAAACTTCTTTGAAAATTAAATGAAAAATTGGGAGACAATGGGGATTGAGAGGAGGAAGGTGTCATGGCACACCAGACATCCAATAACACAGTGATAAAGGGAAGGAAAGAAGGGAAAAAAGAAAAGAGAAAGGAAAAAAAATGAATATATATATATTTTTAAAGGCATTTCCTTTGCTTTTTTGCCCATATTTTGAATGTCTCAATCCACTAATTATATTTTATTTTGTTTTGTTCTTTGTTTGATTGTTTTTTTTCTTTCTCTCTTTTTTTTTTCCCCTGAGTTTCCTTATGTTTGTCTCTTGCATGTAAGCTTATCACACTTGTTTCCTTTTCCTAGTAAGTGTGTTTGAATGTTTTATGGACTAAATGTTCATGGAGGATTTGGATCACAGAAGGGTTACAATGGGTACTGTGGGGGATTATTGGGGGGTTGTCTGGGGGGGTTCGTGTGGATTGGTTCATCCGAATATACATGAAAGTTATAAAAAATCATTCAAAGAATTGGGGGATGGGTTATGGCCACGATGGGTGGATAATCACACAATAAATTTGGGAATCTGAATTCCTAGCCTGGAGAGCTCTGCCACAGTCTCCAAGGGAGCAGCAATAGTCTTCTGAGTGTATGGACAATGCTTGTCAAAATAGGATGACCCACTGATGTGTTTTTTTTTATTGATGACTACCCTTGTGGGTCTTGTAAATGAGCTCTTGTATATGAGACTTAGCCTGCAGTTGTGGGGTGCCTAAGGATTGCCACCTGAGAGCCTCCTTGTTGCTCAAATGTGGCCTCTCTCTAAACCAAACTCAGCATATGATTGCATTACCTTCCCTCCAACGTGGGCATGACTCCCGGGGATGAGCCTCCCCAGCAACGAGGGATTAATACCAAGTGCCAACTGGCAACACAACTGGAAAAAGACGTTGAATAAAAGGGGGAAATGGTAAAGACAAATGAGTTCAAGTGGCTAAGAGACTTCAAAGAGAGTCGGGAGGTCATCCCAGAGGTAACTCTTATGCACACCTCAGTAGGAGCTTATAGAACATCTAAGTGCCTATCACCCCACTCAGAGGGGTTCCTGAGAGCTCCGGAGACACCCTGGTCCTATATAAGGGGGGATAGCCCCAGAGACTGATGCCTTATCAGTGGGTTCTATTTTGGAATCTGTGCTCCTGAGAGTGACAGAATTAGACTCAAATAAGTCCTCCCTGCACATGGTTCACCAGTCCCTTCTATTCAAACCTATATGTGATGCTGGAGTTTTTAGGTATACTTCCAGAGACTGGAGCCTCCCGCCTACCTATGTGCCAGGTGTGCATGAAATCTAGGTGGAGCTGCAACTCCTACCCTACAGCTCAATTGACTCATCCAAGTCACCTGGTGAGGAGACAATGATGGGAAATGGCCATCCCAGGGAATGGAGAGGGCCTGCATCTGTAGGCAGGATCATCCCACCCACCATATCCATGGGATATAAGCCCTCTCTCACTTGGAGTTGGAGTGGACCTCACCATCCCAGTCCCCTCAGGATTGGGGGAAGAACTATGGGTAGAGTGGACTCGATGATATTCTCTTGTTCACATATGGTGATTCTAGCAATGCTAGAAATTATAACAATGAGGTGGAGCCAGTGGCCACTTGACACTTTTGGGGTAGGGAGGGGATGAGCAGTTGAAATACAGGGGCTTCTTTGGGAGTTGGAGGTTGTCCTGAGTACTGTTGTGGCAACGGATTTAGGCCATTTTAAATCAGCACACACCACTCAGAACTGAGTGGGAGAGAGTGTGGTCTACAGTGTGAACTGTGGTCTATGGTTGGTGGCAAGGCTCCAGGACGTGTAAGTTCATTGAGGTTGGTGGGCCACACTGTGGGAGATGTTTGTGTGGGATGTGGTGGGAGGTGTGGGAGGTGGGCAACATGGGAATCCCAGTGGGTTCCGTGTAATATTTTGGGTAATCTAAGCACCTCTTAAAATATATGTATATATATATATAAATAACATTTTTGTAAGCAAATACACATATATGCATATATATTTATATATCATTTTGCAAATGTTTGTATGTATTGTGAGAATTTTGATTTTTACCCACAATAAAAATAAAAAAAAAATAAAATAAAATAAAACCTGCCTATGTAAGGAATAATGGAATTCCTCACCCAGGCTTTAAATCTCATTGAGCATGAAATATTCATACATTAGTTAGTATTGTAATGAACATGGGAATGCTTCCATCTGAACCAAAACTCATGGAATATGAGAAAATTCAAACTAGAGAGAAGGCATATGAGTGTCCTGAATGTAGTCTGCTCTTTAAAGTCATTTTTTTACTCCTCATTTTAAAAGCGATACAGCGGAACAAGCATAGAAATGTAATAAATATGGAAAGTTTTCAACCTCTAAGAAAACCTCTTTATTCATTGGAAAATTCTTACTGAAGAGAAATCATATATATGTGGGAAAGCTTTAATTCAAATGTCAAATCTAAGATACAAGAGATTTCCTAATGCAAAGACCCCTATGCATGTAAGGCATGCATACAAGGCTTTTGGTACAAATCATACCTCACCAAAAATGAAAAAACTCATAGTGGACAGAAACAAAATGAATGTAAAGAATGCAGGAAAACGTTCAGCCAAAAGCAACAGTTCATTTAACATCAGAGGATTCATTCTGGAGAAATACCCTATATATGCAATTAATGTGGAAAAGCCTTCAACTAGAAGGAAAAATAATCGTTAACCATCTGAGAAAACATACTGGAGAGAAACACTATGAAAATGATGGATGTGGGCAAGTTTTCATTCAGAAATCTAGCCTCATTACACACCAGAGAAGACAAACTGGAGAGAAACCCTGTGAATCTAATGAATGTGAATCTCCCAAGAATCTCCACCTCCAGTGTGTGTAACTTGCTGCCAATCTTTTACAGAAGTGGCAGTGACTGTGCAATTCAGGATGTCTTTATCGTCTTGGTGAAAAGTGCACTTGCAGTTTGTTCTGAGATCTGGTTCTCCCACATCTTCTTCCACACTCATCTGTGTTCAATTTGTTACCACTAATTTATGGATCAGAACTTGAGATTTCTCTTAGTTTATGTAAAGATGGGCTTTGCACTCATTTCATATTATCCTGGTTGTTTACACTGGTTCTTTAATCCATTACATTCTGGGTAAACATTTTAAAAATTACCATTTTAATAATAATGCAGCCCATTATTGTAGCATTGTCTTATAAGGCATCACAACCATTTATATATTTTCTGTTTCTTCACCTGATTCTGATGTGGATTCAAGTTTAACAGCCTCTGAACCACAGTGGCCTGCTTTCTACTTAACTCCAATTTTCCTTATTATTTTAAACCAGAAACGATCCTTTCATAATTAAATGATATACTTCTAATCTCAAGGATTTTAAGAAGTTAGAAAATTTATTTATATTCTTAAGTTGTACTCCAATATTTTTCTGAAATGTGATAGGTTGTGAGATGGATGAAACTAAAGAATGCATATATTTACAAACAGAAATGTGTACCCAGAAATCTGCCAATGTAGATAATTCTTAGGAAGGAGGAATGGGGGTTTTGGCTAGAGAAGGAATTTGGCTGTTTGCCATAACACACATAAATTATTTTTATACTGTTTGCACAGATAATTTGGTTATAATTTCAAAAAAATTATGAAAATAGTACACAATGAAATCATACAAAGTGGTTGGTTTGAATATATCAATTTGTATCTGCAACAATACTGGGGTGGGGGGTACTACCCTTCACCCTTTGCTAATAGAGTCCCCTATAATGGGAAAGTGCTCACTTCCTTTGGCCCTCTCCCCAGCTGCCTCGGCAGGTGGAGGCCTCCCACAGCAAGAATGAGCTCGGAGCCCAAGGAGCATGGATGCGACCATGTGAAGGTCACACTGCTCACTACATGTGTCTGGTTAGAGGGCTGTAGGCACCAAAGTAGAAGATGGACTTCCTGCTGCTTACTCCCCAGTGAAGACCCGCTAGAGTGACTCCCATTACTAACTGAGACTGTGAGTGTTGAGAAGGGCTTTCTCCCTGTTCTCCTTTGTGGATCTAGAACCTATGATGATGGTTTTCATTGGGGCTCTGAGAGTTTGGTTCCCAAACATGACACTCCCTCTTTGGCTTGGGAGAACTGCAGTGAACACGTGTTACATTCCAGCTTCTTCAGGTATTCATCAGCTTCTTCCCATCCAACCACTCCGTTCTCTTCTGGGATTGAAGAGGTCTGCATAATTTACAACTCTGTTCAAAATGTGTTGAAAATTTAATATTTAATTAGTCTGAGAAATATCTGGCATCTGCACCCTCTGAGGTTTTCTGCAAACATGGCACTATCTCACAACCTCACTTCTATTCTTGTACACCCTAGGTCCCAGGACTTTCTGGGATTCCCTTACTATTTATCATGGTCACTTGCCTAATGTTGTTCATTCTGTTGATGTTATTGCTGTACCCAATGCTTTAACGTGAATTTTGACATTTCCTTCCTGGCACCAACAGTTTACATCTTGGTATTGTAATTTTTTAGCTGCCCTTAAAATTGGAGAAGGTGAATGTACAACTGGAAGCAGGAGACTTGAGTCTGTGCCTGAGAACCAGGTGAGGTACAGTAAGAGCAGCCTCCTCAGAGGGTCAGCACTGGAGGCCAAGGGAAGGAGGAAAGGGCAAAAGGAGCAGGAGCAGGAAATTTCCTGTCTGTGCCCTGACTCCTCTGCTGGACCAGATCCCAGGTCCCATGCTTTTATCTGCCACTGCCCACATGGCCAGCAACTTCCTGAAGCAGGTACAGCATTCTGGGACATCTGTGACTTTAGATTAGTCCCCAAACCATATGACTCCCCTGCCTGACTCCCTGTCTGTAGGCCTTGCTGGCCAAGGCCACTTCCTCCTCCATCTTACCAGTACTCATTCCTGCCTAGTCTGGAGACACCCACAGTTTACAGGTAAATTCACTGGGCAGCAGCATCACACTGCCTTTTGGGAACAGGGCAGCTCTCCAACACTGTTTCCCTGTTTCAGTTTGCCAAGTGCTGCCAATGTAAAATACCAAAAATAATTTGGCTTTTATTGGAATTTATTACAGTTAAAGCTTACACTTCTGAGGCTGTCAAAATGTCCAAATCAATGCATCTCCAAAAATGCTGTCTTAGCAAGGGTCAGCTGCTCCTGGACTCATGCCATGGAAAAATGTTGGGCCTGCCTGTCTCCCTCTGCCTTCTCTTCCAAACTCACTTTCCCTCTGAGCTCAGCAATTGGGCCATCAGACACAATTGCTCACACCTATCCCTTTTCCTCTGGCCTGGATGTCTTCAGCTTCAAGCTGCTCCATGACTATTGCCTCTGGCCTCTCCCACTGACACTCATGAATTCTGTGTCCCTCCACAGTTGTAGGAGATCCAGGAGCACTCTCACACATGGCAGGGTAAACATGGCAGCAATCTTCCTCTTTGTGTTCCATGTATGTAAGACTTAAACACAATGATTGGGGTCCATCCTGGTGCCTGAAATCTAATCAGATGCCCTTAACTAAACTAAAGCACCTAACAAAAAATGACCTAGTCAAAAGTTCCCTTATCTGAATATAACCAAAATGTCCTACATACAAAAGGCTTACACACACAACAATAGGTCAGTAAGAACATACTTTTCCAGGGTCCACAAAATACTCAAATGAGGGCATTAACCCAGGGCACAGGGATCAGAAGGGGTCTCCTAAGTCTGGGAGAAATGGGAACTCATGAAGAAGTGGCTGTACTTTGTGTGTGGCCATCATTGAGCAAAATGGGGTGCTGACCACCGTTACACTGGCCCCTAGAATGATCCCAAGAAGAACTCAATATACTGTGCTTTCTCCACCAAATCTTAGCTCCAAAATCATGTGTGTAACTCAGAGAAGTGTGCCATTATTCCCATCCCTAGAGCCACACTCATCTATGTTCTATCATTCATGGCTCTTCTTGCTTCAAATGAGCATCACATCCAGTTTGGTGACTTCATAAATAAGAAATGGGGAAGTGATACAGTACTTGATTAATGATGGGGAAAAAACAACACCCCATAAATCAACCCTGGAACATTCGGGCTTCTGAAAGATAAGAAAGGCACAGCTTCCAAAGATGCACGAGTAAGGTGGCCCCAGAACAAAGGCCAAAATGGCAACCCAGGAAAACCTGAACACTTTGTTTTGGACTGACTATTTTTATTCAAATTTTTCCTTCTATTTATTTGGATGAGATGTACTATTTAATTTTCTGTAAAGTTTACCAGGGAAATTAAAACACCTTTGCTTGCCTTCCCAAATCTGCACTTATTATTTGTTATTGACTTGCCAAATAATGTATTTTAAAAAATTTTATATCCTGTATTAGTCAGACAAAGGGGTGCTGATGCAAAATACCAAAAATCTCTTGGACTTTATAAAGCATATTTATTTGGGGTAAAATCTTCCAGTTACCAGGCCAAAAAGCATAAATTTCTTCCTTAACCAAAATCTGAGCAAGACAGTTACCGACATTTGCCAAGGTTCAGGTTTATTGGGTTCCTCTCTTCCCAGAGCTGCATTTCTCCCTGGGCTCAGCTCCTGTTTCTTCCTCAAGGTCAGCTGTAGACTATGGGGCTCTCTAAGCTTTGCCTGTCTCCACAAGGCAGACTGTGAACTGTCAGATGAATGGCTTGTCTCTTTTCCCCGGAGCCTCCTGTCATTGCTAATCAGATCTCCAACATCAAAAACTACTCCAATTCTGTCCATTGCCATTTCTTTTTATGTTTCAGCCCCCACCCACCAATGGGTAGGGCTCAAACGCCCTACTGACTGTGACCCAGTCAACGTCCTTATCATAAATTAATCATGCCAAGATTAACAGACATCATCCCATAAACATTTTTGGAACTCATAATGATATCAAACTGCTACATATCCACTTACCCATCTTATGCTATATATTATTTTATGGTGTATTTGAACACTTTATTGATGTCTTGGCCACAGATATCATTATTACTCTATCGATTCAATAGTCATGTTGGTATATGAATTTAATTAACAGATATTGTTCTTCAATCCATCCTGAATCTTGAACCTTCTGAGAATATTTTTTTCTGCCCGAAGAATATTCTTTTACATTTCTTTTAAAGTAAGTTGCTGCTAACAAACTTTATTAGTTTTTAACTCATCTCTAAAAGTATTTATTTCACTTCTTCCTGAAGGATTTTAGATGAATTAAATCTCAGGCCCTCTATGATCTCCACTGCTTTTGAGAGCACCCTTAGGGTTGAATTTCTCCATTCTGTTGTAAATGTAATCAGTTATTTAAAGAAGAAATTAGGGGCTTTCACTTTTACAGCATGCTTTGTGCCCCCCCCCCCCAAGCCTAATATGTGGGTTCTGGTGTTGGCAATGAGAATGATGGCACACCTCTCTGAGTTACACACCTGATTTTGGAGCTAAGATTTGGTGGAGAAAGCACAGTATATTGAGTTCTTCTTGGGACATTTCTGGGACCAGTGTAATGGTGGTCAGCACCCCATTTTGCTCAATGATTGCCACACCCAAAGTACAGCTGCTGTTGCTTGAGTTCCCATTTCTCCCAGACTTGGGAGACCCATCATGGTCTCTGTGCCTTGGGTTAATGCCATCATTTGCATCTTGTGTGGATGCCAGAGAAGTATGTTCTTACAAACCTATTGCTGTGTGTGTAAGCCTTTTTTATGTAGGACATTTTCATTAGATTCAGATAAGGGAACTTTCAATTAGGGCTCTTTTTGTTAGAATGCTTTAGTTTAGTTAAGGGCCTCTGATAAGTTTTCAGGCACCAGGATGGACCACAATCATTGTGCTGAAGTACTACATACATGGAACACACAGAGAAAGATTGCTGCCATGTTTAACCTGCCATGTGGGAGAGGGCTCCAGGATCTCCTGCAGCTGTGGAGAGACACAGAAACCCTGAGAGGCTGAGGAAGAGGCCAAAGGCTGGAGTCATGGAGCAGCTTGAAACTGAATACATCCAGACCAGAGAAGAGAGAGGTGTGAGCAATTGTGTCTAATGGCCCACTGCTGAGCTCTGGGAGAAAGTGACTCTGGAGGAGAAGGCAGAGAGAGACAGGCAGGCCCAACATTTTGCCTTGGCAGCATTCCTGCAGCAGTTGACCCTTGCTAAGACAGCATTTTAAATGATGACTTGATTTGGACTTTTTCACAGCCTCAGAACTGTAAGATTTAAACCTAATAAATTCCAATAAAAGCCAACCTATTTCTGGTATTTTGCATTGGCATCACTGGGGAAACTCAAACAGCTGAGGACACAGGGTTGGAGAGCTGCCCTTTTCCCAAACAGAAGTGTGAAGCTGCTGCCCAGTGATTTCACCTGTAAACTGTGGGTATCTCCAGACTAGGCAGGAATGAGTACAGGTAAGATGGAGGGGGAAGTGCCCTTGGCAAGGAAGGCCTGCAAGACAGGGAGTCAGACAATGTTGTCACAGGGTTTGGGGACTAGTATAAAATCATAGATTGCCCAGTATGATGTACCTGCCTCAGGCAAGGTTTGGGCAGGTGGGCATGGGCAGATAAAAGCATGGGACCATGGGTCTGGTGCAGCAGAGATGTCAGGACACAGAGAGGAGTCTTCCTGCTCCTGCTCCTTTTGCCCTTCCCTCTTTCCCTTGGCCTCCAGCCTGGACCCTCTGAGGAGGCTGCTCTTACTGTGCCCCTTCTGGGTCTCAGGCACAGACTCAGGTCTCCTAGTCCAGTACTACATTCACTTTCTCCAATCTTGGAACAGCTAATGACAGCAATGCTAAGATGAAACATGTTGGTGTCAGGAAGGAAATGTCAAAATGCACATTACAGCATTGGCTACAGCAATAACACCACCAGAATGAGAAACATTAGGCCAGTGAACCTAACAAATAGTATGGGAATCCCAGAAAGTCCTGGGACCTAGGGCTTACAAGAATAGAAGTGAGGTTGTGAGAGAGTGCAATTTTTGCAGAAAACCTCAGAGGGTGCAGATGCCAGTTATTTCTCAGACTAATGAAATATTAAATTTTCAACGTATTTTTAACACTGTTTGAAAAACCACCCACCAAGGGGCGGGCACATGCCCTACTGAGTGTGGACCAGTCAACGACCTTACCATAACTTAATCATGCACAGATTAACAGACCAGTTTACAAGCATAATCCAATATCTATTTCAGGAATTCATAATGATATGCAACTGCTACATACCCATTTACACATCTTATGCTATATATTATTTTATGGTGTATTTTAACACTTTATTGATATCCTAAGCCACAGATATCCTTATTAATTTATGCATTCAATAGACATTTAGATATATGAAGTAAATTAACAGATATTGTTCTTCATCCATCCAGAACCTTGAACCTACTGAGATTATTTTCTTTCTGCCTGAAGAATATTATTTCAAATGTCTTTTAAAGTGTGTTGCTGCTAGCAAACTTTATTAGTTTTTACTCATCTGTAAAAGTATTTATTTCATTTCTTCCTGAAGGATTGAGATGAATTAAATCTCAGGCCCTCTATCATCTCCACTGCTTTTGAGAGCACACTTAGGGTTGAATTTATACATTCTGTTGTAAATGTAATCAGTTCTATGGAGAAGAAATTGGAGGCTTTCAGTTTTACAGCCTTCTTCCTGCCCACCGCACCCTCCAGGCAAAATCTGTGAGCTCTGGTTCTGGGGATGGGAATAATGGAACAACTCTCTGAGTTACACACCTGATTTTGGAGCTAAGATTTGGTGGTGAAAGTACAGTATATTGAGTTCTTCTTGGGAACATTCTAGGGACCAGTGCAATGGTGGCCAGCCCCTCATTTTGCTCAATGATGGCTACACTCAAAGTACAGACACTGCTTCATGAGTTCCCATTTCTCCCGGACTTAGTAGACCCCTCCTGATCCCTGTGAACTGGGTTAATGCCCTCATTTGAGTCTTGTGTAAGCCCCAGAAAAGTATTTTCTTACTAACCCATTGTTGTTTGTTTAAGTGTTTGTATGCAAACATTTTAGTTAGATTCAGATAAGGAACATTTTGATTAGGTCACCTTTTGTTAGATTGCTTTAGTTTTGTTAAGGGACTCTGATTAGATTCCAGGCACCAGGGTGGACCACAATCATTGTGTTGAAGTCCTACATACATGGAACACACAGAGAAAGAGTGCTGCCATGTTTACCCTGCCATGTAGGAGAGGGCTCCAGGATCTCCTACAGCTGTGGAGAAACACAGAAACCCTGAAAGTCTGAGGGAGAGGCCAGGGGGTGGAGTCATTGAGCAGCCTGAAGCTAAAGACATAAAGGCCAGAGGAGAAGGGTTATGTGTGAGCAATTGTGTCTGATGGCCCACTGCTGAGCACAGGGAGGAAGTGAGTTTGGAGGAGAAAAAAGAGAGAGACAGGCAGGCCCAATATTTTGCCATGGAAAGATTCCAGCAGCAGCTGACCATTATTAATACAGCATTTTTGATGATGCTTTGATATGGACATTTTCACAGCCTAAGAACTGTAAACTTTAACCCTCATAAATTCCAATAACACCCAACCTATTTCTGGTATTTTGCATTGGCAATGCTTGAAAAACTCTAGTACCTAGGGACACAAGGTTGAAGAGCTGTTCTGTTCCCAAATGGTAGTGTGATGCTGCCCAGTAAATTCACCTGCAAACAGTCGGTGTCTCCAGACTAGGTGGGAATGAATACTGGTAAGATGGAGGGGGAAGTGTACTTGGCCAGCAAGTACTGCAAGACAGGGAGTCAGGTAGGGGAGTCACATGGTTTGGGGACAAGTTAAAGTCACAGATGCCCCAGTATGATGTAATTGCCTCAGGAAGTGGTTGGCCAGGTGGGCAGGAGCAAATAAAAGCATGGGACCACGGGCCTGGTGCAGCAGAGGAGTCAGGGCACAGAGATGAGACTTCCTGCTCCTGCTCCTTTTGCTCTTCCCTGCTTCCCTTGGCCCCCAGCTTGGACCCTCTGAGGAAGCTGCTCTTCCTGTACCCCTCCTGGATCTCAGTCACAGACTCAGTTCTCCAGCTTCCATTTCTACATTCACCTTCTCCAATCTTGGAGCAGCTAAAAAAAAAAGCAATGCTAAGATGAAACTTGTTGGTGTCAGGAGGAAATGTCAAAATTCACATTTCAGCATTGACTATAGCAATTACTCACCAGAATGAGCAACATTAGGCCAGTTACCCTAATAAATTGTATGGGAATCCCAGAAAGTCCTGGCACCTGGGGCTGACAAGAATGGAAGTTAGGTTGTGAGATGGTGCAATGTTTGCAGCAAACCTCAGAGAGTACAGATGCCAGATATTTCTCAGACTAATTAAATATTAAATGTTCAACACACTTTTAACAGTGTTGAAAACAAAGCAGACATCTTCAAACCCTGAAGAGGATGGATGGTTTGGATGGGAAGAAGCTGATGAACAACTGAAGGAGCTGGAATGTAGCATGTATTCACTGCAGTTCCCCCAAGCCAGAGATGGAATGTCCTGTTTAGGAACCAAACTTTCAGAGCACCAATGAAAACCATCATCATAAGTTTAGGACATGCAAAGGAGAATAGGGGTAAGCTCTGCTCAGCACTCAGAGCTTCAGTTAAGGATGTGAGTCACTCTAGCGGGTCTTCAGTGGAGAGTAAGCAGAAGGAAGTCTGTCTTCTCCTGTGGTGCTAACATCCCTCTAACTGGACATGTGTAGAGTGCAGTGTGGCCTGCACATGGTCACGTCCATGCTCCTCATGCTCCATTCTCACTCTTGCTGTGGGAGTACTCCACTGTCCAGGCAGCTGGGGGGAGGGCCGAGGAGAGTGAGCACTTTTCCTTTATGGGTGACTGTATTTGCAAAGTGTGAGGGGAAGTTCCACCAAGTAATGTTGCAGATAGAAATCAATATCTTCAAATCAACCACTTTGTGTGATTTCATTTTGTACTTTTTTCATAATTTCTTTTTAATTATAATGAAATTATCAGTGCAAAGAGTATAAAAATAATTTATGTCTATTCTGACAAATGGCCAACTTCCTTCACTAACCTCAACACGCATTCCTCCCTCCTCAGAATTATCTGCATTGGCAGATTCTTTTGGGTACATATTTCTGTTTGTAAATACATGCGTTCTCTAGTTTCATCCATCCCACATCCTGTCACATATGAGAAATATATTGGGGAGAGAGGCAAGATGGCGTTAGTGTAGGAGGGCGCACACTGCAAGCTCCCAGAGAAAGGCGGATTGTGGACGGGGTCCTGCCCGGGGGTCTGTGCTGTGCACGCGTGGAGTGAGAAGCTTGGGACATCTATCTGCGCGGATCGGCGGCGTGGACCCAACGGCGGAGATTCGTGAGTTTTGAGGCTGCCGGTGGAGGTTGGCATAGGCGGCTGAGCCCCGCGGTTAGGAAAAAATATATAAAACGGCCATTTGGAGCCGCGGGCGGGGCGCAAAAGTTTTATTTTCTGGGGAGCTGGCTGCCTGGAGCCCCTTGGACCTTGTGTGAACAGAGCAAACGAGCTAGTCAGCACCCGGTGAACTGGAGGGGGAATTTTGGTCGGGGAACGCAGCTGATTTCCCTAGCCACCCAGGGATAAGACCCGGGCCGCTGCGGAGCCAGGAGGAAGGGACACTTCCCAAAGAAGGGAGGGTTCTGTTGGAAGACAGGGAAGGGTATTTTATATTTTTAGACATCGATCTGGCTGCCTGCACCGCCCCATAACTTTGGGGAGCAGATAAGCCGACCTGAAGCAGCACTAGGCTGAGAGCAGATGCAAATCTGCACTCAAACTGATTTACTGAGCAGCCCGGTGACGCTGGAGCTCGGCGCCAGAAGGGGCGGAATCCGCCGTCTTTAGCACTCCTCACTGACTAACATCAAAAGTTTCAGCTAACCTGGGGAGTCCGGAAAGTGGGACGTGCTTGATTAATTTCCACGGGCCCAGCTAGGGTCCCTTCCGTAAGGGGGTTGGTCTAGAAGAGGAATTATTTTGGGACCTGCATTTGGCTTTAAAAAAAAAAAAAAAAAGTGAGGTCACCTCAACAAATGAAAAATAAATTCTTTTTAATTTAGTTTAATACCTAAAAGCTGCTTCAGGACCTGCATATAGAACCCTGTGGGGAAATTCATTGATAAACACAAGTAG
>JAKSZT010054204.1:193197-240424 GCA_026826555.1 Tolypeutes matacus
GGGGGGGGGAAGGGGTGTAAAAATGGATAAAAGTAAATAAATAAATAAATCCTTAAAAAAAGAAAAAGAAAAAAAAAAAAGCAGCCTAAATAAGCTTGCCTGCATTCCACATGGAGTGAGGTCACCTGGTCCCAAACTTTCTTTGGATCATTCCTGGCATTCCTTGGAATTACAATACTTGGAGAATTTTCTTTTCAGGTCATTTGACCATTTTTTAAATGGGTTGTTTGTCTTTTAATTTTCAAGGTGTAGGATTCCTTTATATATGCAGGATATTAGGCTCTTATCAGATATATGGTTGCCAAATATTTTCTCCCATTGGGTAGGTTGCCATTTTATTTTCTTGATAACGTCCTTTGAGGTGCAGAAGTTTTTAATTTTGAGGAGATCCCATTTATCAATTTTTTCTCTTGCTGCTCGTGCTTTGGCTGTGAAGTTCATGAAACCATTTCCTCTTACAAGGTCCTGTAGATGCTTTCCTACATTATCTTCCAAGGTCTTTATGGTTTGGGCTATTATATTTAGATATTTGATCCATCTTGAGTTGATTTTTGTATAAGGTGTGAGATGGTATTCTTCTCTCATTCTTTTGGATATGGATATCCAGTTCTCCAAGCACTACATGTTAAAGAGGCAATTCTCTCCCAATTGAGGTGGCTTGGTAGTCTTGTTGAATATTAGATGACTGCATATGTGAGGATTTACATCAGATCTCTCAATTTGATTCCATTGGTCAGTAGGTCTATCCTTGTGCCAATACCATGCAGTTTAGGCCACTGTGGTTTGTAATAAGTTTTAAAGTCTGGTAATGTGATATCTCCAACTTCATTTTTCTTTTTCAATATATCTTTGGCAATTTGGGGCCTCTTACCTTTCCAAATATAGTTTGTGATTAGTTTTTCCAGTTCCTTAAAAAATATAGTGTTGATTTTTATTGGGATTGCATTAAATCTGTAGAGTAGTTTGGGTAAGATAGACATCTTGATGAGGTTTAGTCTTCCTATCCATGAACAGGGAATATTTTTCCATTTATTTAAGTCTTCTTTGATTTCCTTTAACAGTGTAGTGTAATTTTCTGTATATAAGTTCTTTGCATCTTTAGTTAAATTTTTTCCTAGGTATTTGATTCTTTCAGTTACTATTGAAAATGGCATTTTTTTCTTGATTTCCTCCTCTGATTGCTCATTATTGTTGTACAGAAATGCTACTGATTTTTGAGCATTGATCTTATAGCCTGCAACATTATTGAATTACTTTATAAATTCTAGAAGCTTTGTTGTACCTGTCTCCAGGCTTTCTATGTAAAGGATCATGTCAGTTGCAAATAATGAAATTTTTACTTCTTCTTTTCCAATCTGGATGCCTTTTATATACTTTTCTTGCCTCAGTGCTCGAGCATGTACTTCTAAGACAATGTTATACAGGAGTGGTGATAGTGGGCATCCTTGTTTTGTTCCTGATCTCAGAGGGAAGGTTTTTAGGAATTAACAATTGAAGATGATGTTAGCTTTGGTTTTTTCATATATGCCCTTTATCATATTCAAAAAATTTCCTTCTATTCCTATATGTTGCAGTGTTTTTATTAGGAAAGAGTGCTGTGTTTTGTCAAATGCTTTTTCTGCATCTATAGATATGATCATGTGATTTTTTTTCTTTCAGTTTGTTTATGTGCTGTATTACATTGATTGGTTTTCTTATATTGAACCGTCCTTGCATACCTGGGATGAAACCCATTTGGTCACAGTGTATAATCCTTTTGATATGTTGTTGAAAGTGATTAGCAACTATATCGTTGAGGATTTTAGCATCTACATTCATTAGAGAAATTGGTCTGTAATTTTCCTTTCTAGTGGAGTTTTTGGTTTTGATATTACGGCATGTTTGGCATTGTAGAATGAATTAGGCAATATTCATTTTACTTCTATTTTTTGGAAGACCTTAAATAGAATTGGCATTCACTGTTTCTGGAAAGTTTGGCAGAATTCAGCTGGGAAGCCATTTGGTCCTGGGCTCTTCTTAATTGGGAGGTTTTTGATGACAGAGTCTTTCTCTTTACCTGTAATTAGACCGTTGAGTTCATCAATTTCTTCTTTCATCAATGTAGGCTGTTTGTGCATTTCTAGAAACTTGTCCTTTTCCTATAAATTATCATTCTTGTTGGCATATAATTTTTCAAAGTATCTTCTTATGATACTCTTTATTTCTGTGGGCTCAGTAGTGATATCCCCTTTCTCCTTCCTTATTTTGTGTATTTGCATCTGTTCTCACTTTTTCTTTGGTAGTCTGGCTAAGGGTTTGTCAATTTTATTGATATTCTGGAAGAATCATCTTTTGGTTTTGTTTATTTTTTCTAGTGCTTTCTTATTCTCCATTTCATTTAGTTCTGCTCTAATCTTTGTTACTTATTTCTTTCTACTTCCTTTAGATTTAGTTTGTTGTTGTGTTTCCAATTCTCCCAAGTGTGCAGTTAGGTCTTCAATTTTAGCTCTTTCTTCTTTTTTAATATATGTATTTATGGCTATGAACTTCTCTCTCAGGACAGTTTTGGCTTTATCCCATAGGTTTTCTTATGCTGTGTTGTAATTTTCATTAGTTTCAAGGTAGTTACTGATTTCTTTTGAGATTTCCTCCTTGACCCACTCTTTGTCTAAGAGTGTGTTGTTTACAACTGGAAAAAGACCTTGAATTAAAGGGGGAAAAGGTAAAGACAAATGAGTTCAAGTGGCTAAGAGACTTCAAACAGTGTCGGGAGGTCATCCCAGAGGTAACTCTTATGCACACCTCAGTAGGCGCTCATAGAACATATAAGTGCCTATCACCCCACACAGAGGGGCTCCTGAGAGCTCTGGAGACACCTAGGTCCTATATAAGTGGGGATAGACCCAGGGACTGATGCCTTATCAGTGGGCTCTATTTTGGAATCTGTGCTCCTGACAGTGACAGAATTGGACTCAAATAAGTCCTCCCTGCACATGGTTCATCAGTCCCTTCTATTCAAACCTATATGTGATGCTGAAGTTTTTAGGTTTACTTCCAGAGACTGGAGCCTCCAGCCTACCTATGTGCCAGGTGTGCATGGAATCTCGGTGGAGCTGAAACTCCTACCCTACAGCTCAATGGACTCATCCAAGTCACCTGGTGAGGAGACAATGATGGGCAATGGCCATCCCAGGGAATGGAGAGGGCCTGCATCTTCAGGCAGGATCATCCCACCCACTATATCCATGGGATATAAGCCCTCTCTCACTTGGAGGTGGAGTGGACATCACCATCCCAGTCGCCTCAGGATTGGGGGAAGAACTATGGACTATAGTGGACTTGATGGTATTCTGTTGTTCACATATGGTGAATCTAGCAATGGAAGAAATTATAACAATGAGGTGGAATCAGTGGCCACTTGACACTTTTGGGTCAGGGAGGGGACGAGCAGTTGAAGTACAGGGGCTTCTTTGGGAAAAATAAAATATATTAAAAACCTAAATGAAAAAGGTAAAACTACAAAATTCCAAATAAAAAGCATGGTGGTAATTTTTCTGGACCTGATATATCAGAATAGACCTGATTAACAAAAGAAAAAATAGATAATTTGAGCACCACCAAATTAAAATATATTGTTACTTAAAGGACACTGCCAATATGTTGAAAAGACAACCCACAATGTGGGAGAAAATATTTTAAAATCATATATTTGAAAAGGGTCTAGGTCTATAATATAAAAAGAACGTTCAAAACTCAACTACAAATAGATCAAAATCTAAATTAAAACTGGTCAAAAGCCTTGAGTAGAAATTTTTCCAAAGGAGGTAGGTATGCTAATGGACAAGAAGCACTGGATATGTTCCCAAACTTCCATCAATAGGTTAATGGATAAATAAATCATGGTATATCTATACAATAGATTATTATGCAGTCATAAAATGGAACAAAGCACCAATATATGTTACAATATGGATGAAACAAGTAAACATTATGCTAAGTGAATGAAATTAGTCAAAACAGGCCACAAATTACTTGATTCCAATTATACGAATTGTCCAGAATAGGCAAATCCATGGAGGCAGAAAGTAGATTAGCTATTGCCAGGAGATGGGGACAGGGGAGAAATAGGGATTGATTGCCGACAGAAAAGGCGATACTTTTTTGTGTTATAAAAACATTATGGAATTAAATATTGGTAATATAGCACAACATTGTGAGTATACTAAAAAAAAACTTTAATGTACATTTAAAATAGCTAAAATGGTTCACCTTAATTTATATGAATTTTATCTCAGTAAGAAAGTGGTTAACTAACAAAAGTACATGGGTCACAGACATTGTAATCAAAAGACAAGGTCTTCCAAAAAAAAGACTGCATTAAATAAGATAAGAAAGACAAATAGCAAGTGCTGCTTGGCTAAAAGTTCTAAAGTCCTAGGACTACAAATTCAGGTACACTTTATCATTAAATAAAAGGTGAAAATAAAATTAAGTGTTAAAAAAAAAAGAGTGTGTTGTTTAACTTCCATATCCTTGTGCCTCACCTGTTTCTCTGGCCCTTAGTGATTTCCAATTTCATTCCATTGTGATCAGAGAAAGTACTTTGTAAAATCTTAATCTTTCTGATTTCATTGAGAGTTTTTCCGTGGCCTAGCATGTGGTCTATCATGTTGGATGATCCATGTGCACTCGAGAAGAATGTAAATCCTGTTGTATTTGGGTGTATTGTTCATTATATGTCTATTAAGTCCAGGTCCTCTACTGTATTGTGGATAATCTTTGTTTCTTTGTTGATTCTCTGTCTAGATGTTCTGTCTAATGATGATAATGGTGTTTTAAAGTCCCCTGCTATAATTGTAGAGACATTTATTACTGCATTTAACTTTTCCAGAGTTTGTCTCATGAATTTTGAGGCACCCCGATTAGGTGTGTAAATGTTTATGATTTTTCTCTCTTCTTGAGATATTACCCCTTTTACTAATATATAGTGTCCATCTTTGTCTCTTACAATAATTTTGCATTCAAAATCTATTTTGTCTGTTATTAGAATAGCTACTCCTGCCCTTTTTGGCAATTGCTAGCTTGTAAAATTGTTTTCCAGCCATTTACTTTCAGCTTCACTGAATCCCTGGGTCAAAGGTATGTTTCTTGTATACAGAATATAGATGGATCATATTTATTTATCCATTTGGCCAATCTGTGTCTCTTGGGTGGTGAATTTAATCCATTAACATTCATTGTTATCACTCACAATGAATTTCTTACTTCAGCCATATTTTCTTTGGAATAATGTATGTCATATGTTGATTTGTTTCTGTTTTTGTGTTTTTAGCTGTTTTTAAACTCTCCTGACTCTTGATTTTTCCTTTCAACTTGGAGAACTTCCTTTAGTATTTCTTGAAGTGCCTCTTTCTTATTGACATACTCTCTTCATTTTTGTTTATCTCTGAATATTTTGAACTCTCCATGATTTTTGAATGTCATTTTTGCTGCACAGGGAATTCGTGGTTGGAAGTTTTTTGTTTTAGTACTCTGACTATGTCATACCACTCTATTCTTTCCCCCATGGTTTCAGATGAGAAATCAATACTTAATCTTATTGTGCTTCCCTTGTATGGGATGGTTCTCTTTTCTCTTTCTGCCTTGAGTATTTTCTCTTTGTTTTGAGTATTGGACATTTTGACAAGTATATGTCTTGGAGTTAACCTGTTGGGATTTATACTGTTTGGGGTGCACTTTGCTTCCTGGATCTGCACATCCATCTTTCTCAATAGGGTTGGGAAGTTTTCAGCCATTATTTCCTTCAACACTCCTTCTGTTCCCTTTCCCTTCTCTTCTCCTTCTGGGATGCCCATAATACGTATGTTTCTGTGTTTTGTGTTGTCAGTTAAATTCTTGAGTCCCTGCTGGATTTTTTCAATTTTTTTATGTCTATCTGTTGTACTATCTGTTTTATTTCAGCTGTATTGTCTTCCACATCACTAATTCTTTCTTCTGCCTGTTCAAATCTGCTGTTATGTGAATCCATCATCCTTTTGACTTCTTGGATTGTGCCATTGATCTCCATCATATCTGTTATCTTTTTGTGTATGTTTACAATTTCTTCAGTATGTTTTCCCAGTGTCTTCTTTATATCCTTAATCTCTTCCTTCAATTCATTAAGTTGGTTCATGATATTTGTTTGGGAATCTTTGATTAGTTGTTCAATGTTATGCATATATTCCTAGTTTTTCAGTTGTTCATTGGAGTGGTCCATGTCTTCCTGTTTCTCAGTGAGATTTGTAATTTTTTGTTGCCCTCTAGTCATCATTTTATCTTGCTGTGTTTATTCAGTTGATAAGTTTCTCTCTCTCCTCTCGAGTTTTATTTAGTTGGTGGTTCTGTGTGTGTGTTAAGTTTTCTCTTTGACACTTTTTCTTCTTGTTTTGTTTCCTTCCTTCTTTCTATGTCACCTTGAAGGCAAAAGATTAGTGTCAGCAAATAAAAAGATGTGAGAAAGGAAGGATAATAGTAATATTGAAAAAAGTTGGAAGAGGGACCAAATAGGACTTAGTGAAATGAATTTTTAACTTGTGTAGGCAGTGTGGAGTAATAGGAACAAAAGTGGAGTACCTACAATGGCCTGGGAAACCAAATAGAGGAATATATATATATATATAATGATTTATAAAGCTAGAATGATGAGGAGGGAGAGAAAGAATAAAGAAAAGGCTAAAAGAAAAAAGCTAATGTTAATAAAATAAGAACAACACAAAATAGATAGAATAGAAATTGGTACCCTTAAGTTGTGGGCTAATGAAAAAGCGTGGTGTCTAAGAACCACAACAGAAAACAGAAGACAGAAAGATGAAGGAATGATAAGTGATAGCTTGGGATACAATATCAATATAGACAGAGAATGGGAAATCTCTGAAGAAGAAGAACAGCAAAGAAGAGGTAAGTTAGCAGCACCTAATTTTTAAAAATTGAAGGAAAACAGAAATGGGGGAGGAAAGAGAAAAGAAAAGCAATAGACAACAAATAAACAGAGAAAAACCAAAGAACCACACAAGCAAGCAGTCAAACAAAGCTAAGGAAGAAGTGTTCCTTCTAGGGTCTTTGCAGATTCTCTCAGACTGCTTGCATTTATCAATTTCCCTTCAGGGGTCTATCTGCAGGTTTTGAGGCAGATTTTTAGTATTAAACTAAATTAAGAACAGGAATTTATTTTTTTAAGTGACTGTCTTCTTCTTCTTCTTCTTCTTTTTTTTTTTTTTTTGCGATATAAGGGACCCAAAAGAAGTCCTCTGCGAGATCACCACTTTCAATGAGGTGACCCTAAATAGGCTTGTGGAAACTAATCAATCCCTTCCCACTTCCTGGCCTTCTCAGGGGAGCTGAAGTTCTCATGCTTGTCAGTGCAGAGTGATAAAATTTGCTGACTCTGCCCCCTCTGGGGCCAGGCCTCCGTTATAGCAGACTGCTGTGTAAATCAGGTTTCCTCAGCAGATTCACCTCTCCCCTCAGGCTGGCGCTGTTTCAAGCCAGCTTATCTGCACCCCAAAGCTATGAGGGTGTCCAGGCAGCCAAATCCACAGAAGTTAAGCCCCTCTCCACCTTCTGTCAGAGCCCTCCCTCCCTCAGAATATGCTCCCTCATACCGGGAGTGGGAGTCACTGGTGCAGGATTCGCAGCTCAAACCAGCCATTTTCCCTGTGTTTGGGGCTCAGCCGTCTGTGTTTACCACCGCAGGTGGGCTCAAAACTCACAAAATCTCCACCGATCACTCCATGCCATTGATCTTCCCACTGAGTGATGACCCAAGCTTCTCACTCCTTGTGCCCACAGCAGAGACCCATGGGCAGGATCCTGTCCACAATCGGCCATCCCCTGAGGCTAGTCAGTGAGTACCCTCCAAAACAGATACCATCTTGCCTCTTTCATGTAGCATTTTTTTATAATGTACCTCAAACATTTTTATTTTTTCAATTTCTTCACCTAATTCTGATGTGGATTTAAGTTTAACAGCCACTGAACTACAGTGGCCTGCTTTTTGCTTAACTCCAATTCTCTTTATTATTTTAAATCAAAAATGATCATTTCATAATTAGATGATATACCCCTAATCTCACGTATTTTAAGAAGTTAGAAAATTTATTTATATTCTTAAGTTGTACTCCAATATTTTTCTCATATGTAGTAGGGTGTGGGATGCATGAAACTAGAGAATGCATGTATTTACAAACAGAAATGTATACCCAAAAGAATTTGCCAATGCAGATAATTTTGAGGAAGGAGGAATGGGGGTTGAGGCTAGAGAAGGAATTTGGCTGTTTGCCATAAGAGACATAAATTATTTTTATACTCTTTGCATGGATAATTTGGTTATAATTTAAAAGAAATTATGAAAATAGTACACAATGAAATCATAAAAAGTGATTGATATGAAGATATTGATTTTTACCTGCATCATTACTCGGGAGGACACAACCTCTCACCCTTTGCAAATACAGTCACCATAAAGGAAAAGTGCTCATTCCCCTCGGTGTCCTCCCCAGCTGTGTGGAATTGTGGAGGCCTCCATCAGCAAGAGTGAGCTCAGAACATGGGAAGCATTGACATGACTGTGTGAAGGCCACACTGCCCTCAATATGTGTCCTGTTAGAGGCGTGTGACCACAGGAGAAGATGGACTTCCTGTTGCTTATTCTGCAGTGAAGACCAGCTAGAGTGACTCACATCACTAAGTGAGGCTGTGAGTCCTGAGCAGGGCCTTCTCCCTGTCCTGCTTTGTGAATCCAGAACCAATGATCTTGGTTTTCATTGGGGCTCTGAGAGTTTGGTTCCCAAACAGGACATTCCCTCACTGCCTTGGGGGAACTTCAGTGACCACGTGTTACATCCCAACTTCTTCAGTGGTTCATCAGCTTCTTCCCATCTAACCCCTCTGATCTCTTCAGAGATTGAAGAGGTCTGCATCATTTTCAACACTGTTAAAAATGTATTGAGAATTTAATATTTAATTAATCTGAGAAATATCTGGCATCTGCACCCTTGAAGTTTTATGGAAATATTTCACTCTATCATTACCTGACGTCTCTTATTATCAGCCCTAGGTCCCAGGACTTTCCAGGATTCCTGTACTATTTATTAGGGTCACTGGCCAAATGTTCCTTATTCTGGTGATGTTATTGTTGTAGCCAATGCTGTAATGTGAATTTTGACATTAGCTTCGTGACACCAGCAGGTTTCATCTTGGCATTCGAGAAGGTGAATGTAGAACTGGAAGCAGGAGAGCTGATTTGTGCCTGTTACCCAGGAGCATTACAGTAAGAGCAGCCTCCTCAGAGGGTCAATCCTGGAAGCCAAGGGAAGGAGGGAAGGGAAAAAGGAGCAGGAGCACGAAGTCTCCTCTCTGTGTCCTGACTCCTCTGCTGCACCAGACCACATATCCCATGCTTTATTCTGCCCCTGCCCAACTGGCCCACCCCTGCATGAGGTAGGTACATCATACTGGGCCATCTGTGACTTCATACTAGTCCCCAAACCCTGTGATTCCCCTACCTGACTCCCTGTCTTGCAGGCCTTGTTGGCCAACAGCACTTCACCCTCCATCTAACCAGTACTCATTCTCACCTAGTCTGGAGACACCCACAGTTTACAGGTGAATTCACAGGGTAGCAGCATCACACTGCCATTTGGGAACAAGGCAGCTTACCATCCCTGTGTTCCTAGCTGTTTGAGTTTGCCAAGCACTGCCAATGAAAAATACCAGAAATAGGTTTGTTTTTATTGGAGTTCATTAGGATTAAAGCTTACAAATCTGAGGCTGTGAAAATGTCCAAATCAAGTCATAATGAAAAGTGCTGTCTTAACCAGTGTCAACTGCTGCTGGACTCCTATGAGGCAAAATGTTGGGTCTGCCTGTCTCTTTCTGCTTTCTACTCCAAACTCACTTTCTCCCTGAACTCAGCAGTGGGCCATCAGACACAATTGCTCACACCTCTCCCTTCTCTTATGGCCTGGATGTTTTCAGTTTCAAGCTGCTCCATGACTCCAGCCTGTGGCCTCTCCCTCACCCTCTCAGGGTTTCTGTGTCTCTCCACAACTGTAGAAGATGCAGGAGCCCTCTCCCAAATGGCAGGGTAAACAAGGCAGCACTCTTTCTCTGTGTGTTCAATGTATGTAGGACCTCAGCACTTTGATTGGGATCCATCCTGGTGATTGAAATCCAATCAGAGGCCCTTAACTAAACTAAAGCAATCAAGAAAAAGTGACCTTATCGAAAGATCCCTAATCTGAAACTAATGAAAATGTCCTACATACAAAAGCCTTACACAGAGAGCAATGGGTTAGTAAGAACATACATTTACATGATGCACACAAGAATCAAACGAGGGCACAGTGATCAAGAGGGGTCTCCTAATTCTGTGAGAAATGGAAACTCATGAAGCAGTGGCTGTACTTTGGGTGTGGCCATCATTGAGAAAATGGTGTGCTCAAGGCCATTGCACTGGTCCCTAGAATGTTCCCAAGAAGAATTCAATATACTGTGCTTTCTCCACCAAATCTTAGCTCCAAAATCAGGTGTGTAACTCAGAGAGGTGCGGCATTATTTCCATCCCCAGAGCCAGAGAGCACAGATTTTGCCTGGGGGTGGTGAGGGGACAGGAAGCAGGCTGTAAAACTGAAAGCCCCTAATTTCTTCTACAAAGAACTGATTACATTTACAACAGAATGGAGGAATTCCACCCTAAGGTTGCTCTCAAATGCAGTGGAGATCGCAGAGGGACAGAGATTTAATTCATCTCAATCCTTCAGGAATTAGTGAAATAAATACTTTTACAGATGAGTAAAAACTAATAAAGTTTGCTAGCAGCAGCTCACTTTAAAAGAAATGTAAAAGAATATTTTTCAGGCAGAAAGAAAATAATCTCAGAAGATTCAAGATACAGGATGGATGGAAGAACAATATCTGGTAATTAAATTCATATATCTACAAGACTACTGAATGGATAAAGAAATAATGATATGCATGCCCTGGACATCAATAAAGTAGTAAAATGCACCATAAAATAATATATAGCATAAGATGTGTAAATGGATATGTAGCAATTGGATATCTTTATGAATTCCAAAAATAGATACTGGATTATGCTTGTAAACTGTTCTGTTAATCTGGGCATGATTAAGTTATGATTAGGGCATTGACTGGGTCACAGTTGGTAGGGCATTGAGGCCCACCCCTTGGTGGCTGGGGTCTCAAACATAAAACGACTCGGCAAAGGACAGAGCTAGAGTAGTTTTTGAGGTTGGACTTCTGATGAGCAAATACAGAAGGCCCGGGGAGAAGAGACAAGCCATTCATCTGACAGTTCAGAACTGGACTTGTGGAGAGAGGCAAAGCTTTGAGAGCCTCATATTCTAAACCTTACCTTGTGGAGGAAACAGAAGAGCTGAGCCCAGAGACAAATGCAGCCCTGCAAGGAGAGGAACCCAAGAAGCCTGAACCATGGCAAATGTCAGCAGCTCTCTTGCTCCCAGACGGGGTTACAGACTTTGGGGAAGGAAGAAACTTATGCTTTAGTGCCTGGTAACTGTAAGCTTCTATCCCAAATAAAGACCCCTTATAAAGACCCACAGATTTGTGGCATTTTGCATCAGCACCCCTTTGGCTGACTAAGACAGGATATAAAATGTTTTAAAATACATTTGGCAAGTCAATAACAAATAATAAGTGCAGATTTGGAAATGCAAGCAAAAGTGTTATAATTTCTGCAGTAAACTTTAAAGAATATTAAATAGTGCATCTCATTCAAATAAATAGAAGAAAAGAAATTGAACAAAAATAGTCATTCCAAAACAAGTATTCAGGACTTCCTGGGTTGCCATTTAGGCCTTTGTTCTGGGGCCACCTTACTCGTGCATCTTTGGAAGCTACACCTTGTTTATCCTTCAGAAGCCTGAAGATTCCAGGGTTGACTAATTGGGTGTTGTTTTATCCCCATCATAAATCAAGTGCTGTATCACTACCCCGTTTTCTAGTTATGAGGTCACAAAACTGCATGTGATGCTCTTTTGAAGCAAAAAGAGCCATGAATGATAGAACAAATAAAAAGGAGATTTTTTTGTGCTTCCCAAATTGGACACTTAGATGACTGATATTGGATCTTTCCTCTTTTCTAATGAATGCATTCAATACTATAATTTTCCCTCTAAGCACTGCTTTTGCTGCAACCCACAAACTATGAAGAAGCATAGGACATTAAAAAGCAGAAAGAACAACAAAACAAAAGTATTGTGATTGAAACTATATCCAATTCCACAAGAGTCCAGACATAGGATGAAGGCAGAGAATGTAAGAAAGTTGGGAAAACATTTTCTCTGACCACAATATTGCTTCCTCAAAACAACACTTCTATGAATGTAACTTCACTTTGAAAGAATTTGATTCATGCTTACCTAACCATGAGGGAATCTATGTAAGGAAAAATGAATGAAGACAATGAGTTTTGCCAGGTTGCCTCACATCGTAGTCCTCCCCTTTAAGTGTAAGGAGTATGAAGTTTTCTTTGAAATTCAACCTCATGAGATACATGAGAATTAATCCTAAAGAGAAACAATTTGGTTTTCATGAATTTGGGAAAGACAGAGTCACATGAAAGAAACATGCAGGAGTGAAACCCTGTGTATTTAAGGAATACTGGAAATCCTTCAGCCAGGCATTAAATCTCATTGAGCATGAAATAGTCACATATTAGTTAGTATTGTAATGAACATGGGAATGCTTTCACCTGAAACAAAACCTCATGGAATATGAGAAAATTCAAACTAGAGTGAAACCATATGAGTGTCCTGAATGTAGTCTTCTCTTTACAATCATGTTTTACTCCTCATTTTAAAAGTCATACAGGGGAACAAGCATAGAAATGTAATACATGTGGGAAAGTTTTCAACCTGACAGAAAACCTCTTTATTCATCAGAAAATTCTTACTGAAGAGAAATCATATATATGTGGGAAAGCTTTAATTCAAATGTCAAATCTCAGATTCAAGAGATTTCAAAATGCAAAGAAAACCTATGCATGTAAGGCATGTGAAAAAGCCTTTAGGTACAAATCATATCTCACAAAACTTGAAAAATTCATAGAGGACAAAAACAAAATGAATGTAAACAATGCAGAAAATCATTCAACCAAAAGCAATTGTATCTTAAACATCAGAGTATTCACCCTGAAGAAAAAGCCAATGAATGTGGAAAAGCCTTCAACCAGAAGGAAAACCTCATTTACCATCTGAGAAAACATACTTCAGAGAAACCCTATGAATGTGGTGGACGTGGGAAAGCTTTCATTCATAAATAAAGCCTCATTACACACCAGAGAAGACAAACTGGAGAGAAACCATATATATGTAAGGAATATAGGAAATCCTTCAGTAGCAAACCAAATCTCACTAACCATGAGAAAATTCATAGTGGAGGGAAGTGCTATATATGTAAGGAATGTGGAATAGCCTTCAGCCAGAGTCAGTATCTCCTTAAACATTACAACATTCATACTTGAAAGAAACCTTGTGAATATAATGAATGTGAATCTCCAAAGACTCACCACCTGCAGTCTGTGCGACTGGTTGCCAATCTTTTAAGGAAGTGGCTGTGGCTGTGCAATTGAGGATGTCTTTCTCCTCTTGGAAAAGTGCACTTGCAGTTTGTTCTGAGATCTGTTCCTCCCACATCTTCTTCCACACTCACCTGTGTTCAATTTGTTACCACTAATTTATGCATCAGAATTCGAGATTTCTCTTAGTTCATGTAAAGATGGGATTTTCACTTATTTCAAATTATCCTGGTTGTTTTCATTGTTTCTTCAATCCATTACTGTCTGTGTAAGCATTTAAAAAAATTATCATTTTAAAATTAATGCTGCCCATTATTGCAACTTTTCTTATAAGGCACCCGAACCATTTATATTTTTTCAGTTTCTTCACCTGAGTCTCACGTGGATTCAGGTTAAACAGCCACTGAACTACAGTGTCCTGCTTTCTACTTCACTCTAATTTTCTTTATTATTTTAAATAAAAAAATGATTCTTTCATAATTAGGTGATATAATTCTAATCTCAAGTAATTTAAGAAATTAGAAAATTTATTCATATTTTTAAGCTGTACTCCAATATTTTTCTCATATGTGTCAGGATGTGGGATGGATGAAACTAGAGAATGCATGTATTTACAAACAGAAATATGTACCAAAAAGAATCTGCCAATGAATATAATTCTGAGGAGGGAGGAATGGGTGTTGAGGTTAGAGAAGGAATTTGGCTGTTTGCCATAACAGATATAACTTATTTTTATACACTTTGCACTGATAATTTCATTATAATTAAAAAGAAATTATGAAAATAGTACAAAATGAAATCATACAAAGTGGTTGATTTGAAGATATTGATTTCTAGCTGCAACATTACTTGGGGAAACGTCCCCTCACCTTTGCAAATACAGTCGCCCCTAAAGGAAAAGTGCTCACTCCCCTCTGCCCCCTCCCCAGCTGCCTGGATGGTGGAGGCCTCCCACAGCAAGAGTTTGCATGGAGCATGAGGGGCATGGATGCGACCGTGTGCAGGCCACACTGCTCTCTACCTGTGTCCAGTTAGAAGGCTGTTACCACCACAGGAGAAGAGAGACTTCCTTCTGCTTACTCTCCAGTGAAGACCCGCTAGAGTGACTCACATCCCTATCTGAGGCTCTGAGTGCTTAGCAGGGTTTACCCCATATCCTCCTTTGCCTGTCCTTAGCCTATGATGATGGTTTTCATTGGTGCTCTGAAAGTTTGGTTCCTAAACATGACATTCCATCTCTGGCTTGGGGGAACTCCAGTGAACACATGCTACCTTCCAACTCCTTCAGTTATTCATCAGCTTCTTCCCATCCAAACCAACCATCCACTTCAGGGTTTGAAGATGACTGCATCATTTTCAACACTTTTAAAAGTGTGTTGAACATTTCATATTTAATTAGTCTGAGAAATATCTGGCATCTGTACCCTCTGAGGTTTGCTGCCAACATTGCACTATCTCACAACCTAAATTCTATTCTTGTCAGCCCTAGGTCCCGGGGCTTTCTGGGATTCCCATACTATTTATTAGGGTCACTGGCCTAATGCTGCTCATTCTGCTGATACAATTGCTATAGTCAATGCTGAAATGTGAGTTTTGACATTTCCTCCTGACACCAACAGGTTTCATCTTGGCATTGCTTTTTCTTTAGCTGCCCCAAGATTAGAGAAGGTGAATGTAGAAATGGAAGCTTGAGCACTGAATCTGTGCCTGAGATCCAGGAGGGGTACAGGAAGAGCTGCTTCCTCAGAGGGTCAAAGCTGGGGGCCAAGGGATGCAGGGAAGAGCAAAAGGAGCAGGAGAAGGAAGTCTCCTCTCTGTGCCCTGACGTCTCTGCTGCACCAGACCCATGGTTCCATGCTTTTATTTGCTCCTGCCCACCTGGCCAACCACTGCCTGAGGCAGGTACATCATACTGGGGCATCTGCGAATTTATACTAGTCCCCTAACCATGTGACTCCCCTACCTGACTCCCTGTCTTGCAGTACTTGCTGGCCAAGTGCCCTTCCCCCTCCATCTTACCAGTACTCATTCCCACTTAGTCTGGGGAAACCCACAGTGTGCAGGTGAATTCAGTGGGTAGCAGCATCACTCTACCATTTGGGAACAGAACAGCTCTCCAAACATGTGTCCCTACCTATTTGAGTTTTTCAAGCACTGCCAATGCAAAATAACAGAAATAGGTTAGGTGTTATTGGAATTTATGAGGATTAAAGCTTACAGTTCTTAGGTTTTGGAAATGTCCAAATCAAGGCACCATAAAAAATTAGTAAAGGTCAGCTGCTGCTGGAATCCTGCCAAGGCAAAATGTTGGGCCTGCCTGTCTCTCTCTGCCTTCTCCTCTAAAATCACTGTCTCCCTGTGCTCAGGACTGTGCCATCAGACACAATTGCTCACACCTAACCCTTCTCCTCTGGCCTTTATGTCTTTAGCTTTAGGCTGCTTAATGACTCCAGCCCCTGGCCTCTCCCTCAGCTTTTCAGGATTTGTTTCTCTCCACAACTGTAGGAGATCCTGGAGCCCTCTCCTATATGACAGGGTAAACATGGCAGAACTCTTTCTCTGTGTGTCCCATGTATGTAGGACTTCAGCACAATGATTGTGGTCCATCCTGGTGCCTGAAATCTAATCAGAGGCCCTTAACTAAACTAAAGCAATCTAACAAAAGGTGACCTAATTGAAAGGTCCCTTATCTGAATCTAACTAAAATGTCCTGCATATAAGCACTTACACAGTCAGCAATGGATTAGTAAGAAGATACATTTCTGGGGCTTACATCAGACTCAAACGAGAGCATTATCCCAGGGCACAGGGATCAGGAGGGGTCTCCTAAGTCCAGGATAAAAGGGAACTCATGAAGCAGTGTCTGTACTTTGGGTGTGGCCATCATTGAGCAAAATGAGGGGCTGACCACCATTGCATTGGTCCCTAGAATGGTCCCAAGAAGAACCCAATATACTGTGTTTTCACCACCAAATCTTAGCTACAAAATCAGGTGTGTAACTCAGAGAGGTGTGCCATTATTCCCATCCCCAGAGCCAGAGCACACAGATTTTGCCTGGAAGGTGGGGTGGGCAGGAATCAGGCTGTACAACTGAAAGCCCCTAATTTCTTCTCCATAGAACTGATTATATTTACAACCGAATGGAGTAATTCAAACTTAAGGGTGCTCTCAAAAGCAGTGGAGATGGTAGAGGACCTGAGATTTAATTCATCTCAATCCTTCAGGAAGAAATGAAATAAATACTTTTCCAGATGAGTAAAAACTAATAAAGTTTGCTAGTAGCAACTCACTTTTTAAAAAATGTGAAAGAATATTCTTCAGGTGGAAAGAAAATAATTTCAGAAGGTTCAAAATTCAGGATGGATTGAAGAACAATATCTGTTAATTTAATTCATATATTTAAATGACAACTGAATGGATAAATTAATAAGGATATCTGTGGCCTAAGACATCAATAAAGTGTTAAAATACACCATAAAATAATATATAACATAAGATGGGTAAATGGATATGTAGCAGTTGGATATCATTATGAATTCCAGAAATAGATATTGGATTATGCTTGTAAACTGGTCTGTTAATCTGCCCATGATTAAGTTATGGTAAGGTCGTTGACTGGTCCACAGTCAGTAGGGCGTTGTGCCCCACCCCTTGGTGGGTGGGGTTTCAAACAGTATTAAAAATGTGTTGAAAATTTAATATTTCATTAGTCTGAGAAATATCTGGCATCTGCACCCTCTGAGGTTTTCTGCAAACATTGCACTCTCTCACAACCTTGATTCTATTCTTGTAAGCCCTAGGTCCCATGAATTTCTGGGATTCCTGTAGTGTTTATTAGGATCACTGGCCTAATGTTTCTCATTCTGGTGGTGTTATTGTTGTAGCCAGTGTTGTAATATGAATTTTGACATTTCCTTCCTGACACCAACATGTTTCATCTTGGCATTGCTATTTCTTTAGCTGCCCCAAGATTGGAGAAAGTGAATGTATGACTGGACCAGGAGGCCTGAGTCTGTATCTGAGACCCAGGAGGGGCACAGTAAAAGCAGCCTCGTCAGAGGGTCCAGGCTGGAGGCCAAGGGAAAGAGGGAAGGACAAAAGTAGCAGGAGCAGGAAGACTCCTCTCTGTGTCCTGACATCTCTGCTGCACCAGATCCATGGTCCCATGCTTTTATCTGGCCCTGCCTACCTGGGCAACCTCTGTCTGAGGCAGGTACATCATACTGGGGCATCTGTGACTTTATACTAGTCACCAAACCCTGTGAAAACACTGATTGACTCCCTGTCTTGCAGGCCTTCCTGGTCAAGGGCACTACCCCCTCTGTCTTACCTGTACTCATTCCTCCTTAGTCTGGAGATACCCACTGTTTACAGGTGAAATCACTGGGCAGCAGCTTCACACTTCTGTTTGGGAACAGGGCAGCTCTACAACCCTGTGTCATCAGCTGTTTGAGTTTCCCCAGTTATGCCAATGCAAAATACCAGAAATAGGTTGGCTTTTATTGGAATTTATTAGGTTTAACCTTACAGTTCTGAGGCTCTGAAAATGTCCAAATCAAGTCATCATCTAAAATGCTGTCTTAGCAAAGGTCAGCTGATGCAGGGATCCTACCAAGGCAAAATATTGGGCCTGCCTGTCTCTCTCTGCCTTCTCCTCCAAACTCACTTCCTCCCAGTGTTGAGCAGTGGGCCATCAGATTCAATTGTTCACACCTCTCGCTTCTCCTCTTGCCTGGATGTCTTCAGGTTCAAGCTGCTCCTTGACTCCAGCCTCTGGCCTCTCCCTCAGCCTCTCAGGGTTTCTGTGTCTCTCCACAACTGTAGGAGATGTGGGAAGCCTCTCCCACATGGCAGGGTAAATATGGCAGCACTCTTTCTCTGTTTGGTCCATGTATGTGGGACTTCAGCACAATGAATGGGGTCCATCCTGGTGCCTAAAAACTAATTAGAGGCCCTTAACTAAGCTAAAGCATTCTAACAAAAAATGTCCTAAATTAAAAGTCACTTATCTGAATCTAACCAAAATGTCCTACATAAAAATGGCTTACACACACAGCAATAGGTTAGTAAGAACATACTTCTCTGACATCCACACAAGATGCAAATGATGGCATTAACCCAGGGCACAGGGAGCAGAATGGGTCTCCTAAATCTGTGAGAAATGGGAACTCAAGAAGCAGTGGCTGTACTTTGGGTGTGGCAATCATTAAGCAAAATGCGGTGCTGACCACCATTGCACTGGTCCCAGAAAGTTCCCAAGAAGAATTCAATATACTGTGTTTTCTCCACCAAATCTTAGCTCCAAAATAAGGTGTGTAACTCAGAGAGGTGTGCCATCATTCTCATCACCAGATCCAGAGCCAACATATTATGCTTGGGGGGGGGGCAGGAATCAGGCTGTAAAACTGAAAGCCCTTAATTTCTTTTCTAAATAACTGATTATATTTACAACAGAATGGAGAAATTCAACCCTAAGGTGCTCTCAAAGCAGTGGAGATAGAGGGCCTGTGATTTAATTCATCTCAATCCTTCAGGGAAAGTGAAATAAATACTTTAGAGATGAGTAAAAACTAATAAAGTTTCCTAGCAATAACTCACTTTAAAAGAAATGTAAAAGAATAACCTTCAGGCAGAAAAAATATTCTCAGAAGGTTCAAGATTCAGGATGCATTGAAGAACAATATCTGTTAATTAAATACATATACCGAAATGACTATTGGATCAATAAAGTAATAATGATATCCATGGCCTAGGACATCAATAACGTGTTCAAATACACCATAAAATTATATATAACATAAGATGGGTAACTGGATATGTAGCAGTTTGATATCGTTATGAGTTCCAAAAATGTTTATGGGAAGATGTCTGTTAATCTGGGCATGATTAAGTTCTGATTAGGACATTGACTGGGCCACAGTCAGTAGGGTGTTTGAGACCCCACCCATTGGTGGGTGGGGTCTCAAACATAAAAAGACATGTCAATCGACAGAATTCAAGTAGATTTTGATATTGGAGTTCTGATTAGCAATGACAGGAGACCCGGGGAAAAGAGACAAGCCATTCACCTGACAGTTCACAGCTTGCCTTGTGGAGACAGGCAAAGCTTAGAGAGCCTCATAGTCTACAGCTGACCTTGAGGAGGAAACAGAGGAGCTGAGCCCAGGGAGAAATGCAGCCCTGGGAAGAGAGGAACCCAGTAAACCTGAACCCTGACAAATGTCCACATCTGTCTTGATACAAGACAATGTAACAAACTTTGGCTAAGGAAGAAATTTATGCTTAATGGCCTGGTAACTGGAAGCTTCTACCCCAAATAAATATGCTTTATAAAGTCCAAGAGATTTCTGTTATTTTGCATCAGCACCTCTTTGGCTGACTGATACAGGATATAAAATGTTTTAAAATAAATTATTTGGCAAGTCAATAACAAATAATAAATGCAGATTTGGGAAGGCAAGAAAAAGTGTTTTAATTTCCCTGGTAAACTTTACAGAAAATTAAATAGTACATCTCATCTAAATAAATAAAAGGACAAAACTTGAATAAAAATAGTCAGTCTAAAACAAAGTGTTCAGGACTTCCCCGGTTGCCATTTTGGCCTTTGTTCTGGGGACACCGTACCCCTGCATCTTTGGAAGCTGTGCCTTTCTTATCCTTCAGATGCCTGAATATTCCAGGGTTGATTTATGAGGTGTTGTTTTGTCCCCATCATTAATCAAGTACTGTATCACTTCCCCATTTCCTAATTATGAAGTCACCAAACTGGATGTGATGCTCATTTGAAGCAAGAAGAGCCATGAGTGATACATCAAATAGAAATGAGATATTGTTGCACTTCCCAAATTGGACACTTAGATGATTGATATTGAATATTTCCTCTTTTCTAATGAATGCATCCAATGCTATAAATTTCCCTCTAAGCACTGTTTTTGGTGCACCCCAGAAACTATGAAGAAGCATAGGACTTTAAGAAGCAGAAAGAACAACATAACAAATGGCTTGTGAGTGAAGCTATATTCACTTCCACAACAGTATAGACCTAAGATGAAGGAAGAGAATGTACGAAAGTTGGGAAAATCTTTTCTGTGACCACAAGCATTGTTTCCTCAAAATAACACTTCTATGAATGTAACTTCATTTGGAAGGAATTTGCATCATGCTTACCTAAGCATGAGAGAATCTATGTAAGGAAAAAAGAATGAAGACAATGAGTTCTGCCAGTTTGCCCCACAAGGTAGTCCTCCCCTATAAGTGTAATTATTGTGAAGTTTTCTTGGAAATTCAAACTCATGAGATATCTGAGATTTAATCCTTCAGAGGAGCCATTTGCAATTTCATGGATTTGGGAAGGCTAGAGTCATATGAAAGAAACATGCAGGAGTAAAACTCTGTGTATGTAAGGAATATTGGAAATCCTTCAGCCAGGCATTAAATCTCATTGAGTATGAAATATTCATACATTACAGGGTATGGTAATGAACATGGGAATGCTTCATTCAGAAACAAAACCTCATGGAATATGAGAAAATTCAAACTAGAGAGAAACCATAAGAGTGTCCTGAATGTAGGCTGCTCTTTACAATCATTTTTTACTCCTCATTTTAAAAGCCATACAGGTGAAAAAGTATAGAAATGTCATACATGTGGGAAAGTTTTCAACCTGACAGAAAACCTCTTTATTCAACAGAAAATTCTTACTGAAGAGAAATCATATATATGTGGGAAAGCTTTAATTCAAGTGTCAAATCTCAGTTACAAGAGATTTCCTATGAAAAGTAACCATATGCATGTAAGGCATGTGAAAAACCTTTTAGTTAAAAATCATACCTCACAGAACATGGAAAAACTCATATCAGAGAGAAACAAAATGAATGTAAAGAATGCAGAAAAACCTTCAGCCAAAAGCAATAGTTCATTAAACATCAGAGCATTCATTCTGGAGAAAAATCCTATGTATGCAATGAATGTGGAAAAGACTTCAACCAGAAGGAAAACCTCGTTCATCATCTCAGAATATATACTGGAGAGAAACCCAATGAATGTGATGGATGTGGGAAAGCTTTCATTCAGAAATCAAGCCTCATTACACAACAGACAAGACAAACTGGAGAGAAACCCTATTTATGTAAGGAATGTAGGAAAGCCTTCCATAACAAATCAAATATAACTGATCATGAGAAAATTCATAGTGGAGGGAAACACTATATATGCAAGGAATTTGGAATAGCCTTCAGCCAGAGAAATTATCTCATTAAACATTACAACATTCATACTGGAGAGAAACCTTGTGAGTGTAATGAATGTGAATCTCCAAAGAATATACACCTCCAGTCTGTGCAACTTGTTGCGTATCTTTTAAGGAAGCGGCTGTGACTGTGCAATTCAGCATGTCTTTCTCCTTTTGGAAAAGTGCACTTGCAGTTTTTTCTTTAATCTGCTCCTCCAACATCTTCTTCCACACTCATCTGTGTTCAATTTTTTACCACTAATTTATGCATCAGAAGTTAAGTTTTCTCTTAATTTATGTAAAGATGGGTTTCCCACTTATTTCAAATTATCCTGGTTGTTTTCACTGGTTCTTCAATCCATTACATTCTGGGTAAGCATTTAAAAAATTACCAACTTAAAAAAGTAATGCTGCCCATTATTGTAGCATTTTCTTTCTTTTTTTTTATTGTGGGTAAAAATCTAAATTTTCACAATACATACTAATATTTTTAAAGTGATATATAAATATATATGCACATATGTGCATTTGCTTATATAAATAGTATATATATATATATATAAATTGCTTAGATTACCTAAATGTTACACAGATATTACAGGGATATTACAGGGATTCCCATGTTCCCCACCTTCATCACCTCCCTCTTCATCCCACACAAACATCCTTCATCAGAATGGCACATCACTTGCATGGATATTCACATCCTGGGGTCTTGTCACCAAGCATAGCTCACAGTTCACATCATAGAGCACACTCTTTCCCACACAGTTCTGCATGGTATATGCTAATATAAAATGGCCTACAGCTGTCACCACAACACCACTCAGGACAAACCTCAAGTCCTGAAAAAGGCCCTGTATTTCAACTGCCCTTTCCCTCACTGCCCTAAAAGTGTCCAGCAGCCACTGGCTCCACACCACTCTTATAATTTCTTCCATTGCTTGAATCACAATATGTCTACAACAGAATACCATTAAGTCCACTTTAGTTCATAGCTCTTCCCCCAATCCTGACGGGACTGGGATGGTGATTTCCACTTCACCTCCAAGTGAGAGAGGGCTTATATCCAAATGGATAGAGTGGATGGGATTATCCTGCCTGCAGATGCAGGCCCTCTCCATTCACTTGGATGGCCTTTGCCCAATGTCCTCTCCACACCAGGTAACTTGGATGTGTCCTTTGAGCTGTAGGATAGGAGTTGTAGCTCCACCGATATTCCAGGCACAGCTGGTTTATAGGTAGGCCAGAGCCTCCAGTCTCTGGAAGTACACCTGAAAACTCCAGCATCATATATAGGTTTGAATAGAAGGGCTGATGGACCATGTGCAGGGAGGACTTATGTAAGTCCAACTCTGTCACTCTCAGGAGCACAGATTCCAAAGTAGAGCCCACTAATAAGGCATCAATCTCTGGGGCTATCCCCACTTATGTAGGACATGGGTGTCTCCAGAGCCCTCAGGAGCCCTTCTGTGTCGAGTGATATCCACTTTGGTGTTCTATGAGATTGGTGTGCATAAGCGTTACCTCTGAGATGACCTCCTGACTCTCTTTGAAGTCTCATAGCCACGTGAACTCATTTCTCTTTACCTTTTCCCCCTTTATTCAATGCTTTTTTCTAATCATGTTGCCAGGTGGCACTTGGTATTTATCCCTCGTTGCCAGGGAGGCTCATCCCTGGGAGTCACGTCCCATGTGTGGGGAGGAAGATAATGCATTCATATGCTGAGTTTCTCTTAGAGAGAGGCCACATTTGAGCAACAAAGAGCCTCTCAGGTCGCAACCCTTAGGCTCCCCATAACAGTAGGCTAAGTTTCAATTACAAGAGCAAAGACTCATGAGGTTAGTCATCGGTAACAAGAACCCATCAGTGGGCCATCCTCTTTTGCCAGACACTACTCCTGCACTCAGGGGACTGTTGCTGCTCCCTTGGAGAATGTGGCAGAGCTGTCCAGGCTTGGAATTTGGATTCCCTCATTTATTGAGTGATTGTCTGTCCACCGTGAACATGCCCCATCCCTTGATCATTTGAACAATTTTATATATCTTTCATGTATATTCAGATGAACTTACTCCCATGAATTTCCCATCCCAGACACCCCCCACCAATGATCCTCTGCAGCCCCTATTGTAACCCTTCTGTGATCTAAACCTTCTTCAGACATGAAGACCATATAATAACCAAATAAAATTAATAGGAAAAAGTAATAATAATGATAAGCTTAAATGTAAGGGATAAGTACAAGGAAACTCAGAAGGAAAAAAAACACTAAACTAAAAATAAAATATAATTAGTAGATTGGTCCATTCAAAAAATGGGAAAAAAAAACAAAGAAAAATCCCTTTAAAAATTTTTTTTCTTTTTTCTTTTCATCACTGTATTATCAGATGTCCAGTGTAATGTAACATCTTCCCCCTCTCATTCTGTGTGTCCCAAATTTTCATTTAATTTTCAAAGAAGTTTTAGGTCACAGCAATGTCACACCCTGAATACTAACTCCCACATACCCAAACTCCCTCCCCCTTCCCCACCCCATATTAAAACGTTTTTTAATGGATGCTAGCATTGTTATAACTCTTATACCAATAGAAAAATATAGCAACTCAACGTTGTTAGTGATTTACAGTATAGTTTACTATTTAGACAGTAGAGTTTAATAATTTTTGATGATATTTAACATGTTCTGTGTCCATTATTGTAAGGTAATGTAAAATCTTTCCCATGACCACTAAATACCACATTTGATCTTAACTGTTCCTTCCTCCCCATTCCCTTGGAGCATATGACACTCCCCTGTCTTGACTCATGGAATGACAAGATTCATAGTTACATGCCCTGGGTATTCCAACCTGCCCTGCCTAATCTACACACCTGTGAAACCTGTGCCACCAAACCCAGTAATGTCACTACCCATCTGTCTTATCCTTCAATTTGCAACTATACTCTATCCATTTACCATATACTATGTCCATATGGATGATGGCTCATAGCCTACTCTTCTCTATCTCCCCCTTGTTAACCTATCTTTCAGACAATGGTTCTCAGAGACTGCTTACTTTCATCAGTTAAAATCCACGAGGCCTTATAATGTTCATCCTTCAATGCCTGGGTTGCTTCACTCAACATAATGTCTTCAAGATTCATCCACGTTATTCCATGTGTTAGCACTTTTTCCTTCTTCACCTGAGTAATATTCCACTGTACGTATGTACCACATTTTGCTTATCCATTCCTCTGTTGATGGGCACCAGGATTGATTCCAACTTTTGGCAATGGTGAACAATGCTGCTATGAACATTGGTGTGCATATATCTGTTCGTGTCTTTGTTTCAGTTCTTCTGGTTATATACCCAGCAGTGGAATTGCTGGATCATATGGATGATCTATTGTTAGTTTTCTGAGGAACCTCTAAACTGTCCTCCACAGTGGCTGGACCATTCCACAAACCCACCAGCAGTGGATGAGGGTTCCTATTCCTCCACATCCTCTCCAACACTTAAGTGTGCTGTTTTTTTTAATAGCTGCCATTCTGATGCTGTAGGATGGTATCTCATTGTAGTTTTGATTTGAATTTCCCTGATAACAAGGGATGCTGAGCATATTTTCATGTTCATTTCAGCCCTTTGCATTTCTTCCTTGGATGTTGGAAAAGATGCTGAGAGCCAGAGCATAAAGGGTTATACATTTAAAAAGCATGCTTGCTGACAGAGAAACATTAGTAAATGTCTCTAAGGACACTGCATACTGCAGCCATCGGTGGAAGGAGGCAGAGTGGAATGAACGCAGCACTAAGATGTTATTGTCTGAATTCCCAAGGAAGATGTCTGGGAACACAGAAAGAGGCAGCACTCTCACGTACCAACCTGAGGAACTAGTGAAGGAAGCCCTACTTTTGTTATTAGCTTTGATGTATAAAAAGCAGCTTCAGCCTAAATAACCTTGCCTGCATTCCACATGGAGTGAAGTCAACTAATCCCAGTCTTTCTTTGGATCATTCTTGGCACTGTCTAACCTCAAATGGCACCAACATGGGGCACGACTAGTCTTTTTTTCGGATCAATGTTGTGGAAACAAGGACTGCTGGGTTGGACAGTCCTTGCATTCTGTTGGTGTGTCAAATAATCTTGATCGTCAGGGTAATGGGTAATCAGTCAACTCGGTTAGAGGAATATTCCCAAGTTTTGAAGACCCTCTTAAAGAATACAGGGGTATCTGTGATGACTCTAGAGTTACTAAAACTCTTTTCTCTTGTACAGAAACATTGTTATGTGTGGTCTTTGTATAGCCTTGTTTCTGTTGCTCTTTAACCATTACAGTCAGATGAAAATGAAGATATTAAAATGCTTTTTCTAAAACTGTAACAGAACAAGCTAATGATGATATTAATGAAAATATATATGAAAAGTTAATAAACAGGCAAAAACAGATTAACTCATGTCTAATAAAAAGAAAAAAAGGAAAAGGGAATTTATGAAATATTTCCAGTGCTTGTTAAGCCGTCAGCTCCAAAAGATGATTTATTGTCTTTTGAACCAGTGTCTGCACTTCCAAAAGTATCTACTGGTCCATTTTATACAACAATTGGTGACCCTCCAACATTTTCTGTTTTTGTGCCAGCACCATTCTCTTCAATTGTGAAAAATATAGCACAAGGAAGTAGAAAAAGAAATTCAGTCTCTGCAATTTTTTTTTTACTTTTCCAGGAACTGTAACTCAAAATCCAGTAAATGCTAACTATCCCCAAGGGGGTGTAATATATGAGCACGTTCCTATTCCTTCTAACATTATCAAAGAATTAAAACAAGCATGCACTCAATATGGTGTAAATTCTCCTTATACTCAAGAATTGGTGCAAGGAATGGCACAAGCGAACAGATTAATACCCTGGGACTAGGATTTCTTAGCTCAAGCTGTTCTTAATTCAGCAGAATTTTTACAATTTAAGACTTGGTGGGCTGATGAAGCTAATATTGTATCATGATGAAATCAACAGCAAAATCCACCAGTGCCTATTACTGCTGAACAAATATTAGGAACAGATCAATGGGCTGGGATTCCTCGCCAAATTCAATATGATGATATTGCCATTTTATAAGTGCTATTGTGCTGCCTAGCTCCCTGGTGATGAATCTCCACCCCCTGGACAGGCTGTCCAACCACTTTCAAAAATTGTGCAAGGAAATACTGAACCCTATGCTGAATTTATAGCAAGGCTGGCAGATGTGGTCAACAAGACAACAACTCAATCAGATCTTAAAGAAATGCTTATTCTAATGTTGGCTTTTGATAATGCTAACTGTGAGTGTAAAAAGACTTTATGTCTGATAAAGGCAAATGGATGAACTTTACAGATTATATAAAAATATGCCAAAACAGTGGGCCTAATACCTATAACATGAACCTTCTTGCAGCTGCTCTAAAGGGATGTAGTCCTATGATTACCAATTTAAATTGCTTTAAATGTGCGAAACCAGGTGATATGAAAAAAAGATTGCCAAGCCAAAACTAGTGTAAGAGCTCCATTTAGTGGCAATAATAAATCAATACCAAGTTTTGTGTGTCCGAAATGCCAAAAATTGTTACATTATGCCATGAATGCCATTCTAAATATCATAAAAATGGTAGTCTCATTAATAATTTGGGAACCTTCCAAGCAGTCCTTGTTCAAGGCCCTCAGGCAAACAATATGAGCACATTTCCCAGCCTTCCTCAAATTTACCTAGTCAGCAACAGAACAGTTCACTCCTCCCTGTAACAGAACTTAAGGCAGTTACCAAAAGCAGTACAGCCGTCTATCCTTCCTCAGCTGAAACTAAGTTTATTACGCCTTCACTGAGTATACACAAAATTAAGAACAGGAATTAAAAGGCCTACTGCAGTAATCTGACTTTGAGCCTTAGTGTACTCCTAAAGAGTAGTAATCCAAAATATACATGTTAGATATCTGTATAAACTACTAAGTTATAGCTTAACTGTATTTAAGCTGTTTAATTTGTTCTGACTTGTTGCTGATTATGAACAAAAGTGTTTCAAAGAACAAGCTTCTATATTACAGGTAACACAGGTTCCAGAAAAAAATCTTAAAAACAGTAAAATCAAAGATGTAAAATGATGGAGGGCTTGAAAACAACCAAACCAATGGAGTGAAAACTATGGGTCAAATTAGTAAACTTTATGTTTCTGTTCATGTGTCATAATTCTTTTTGTATGTGTCTGTTTGTTCAGTGTCAGTGTATATTATGAGAGCTCTATTCAAATGGCCAAAAATTAAATAAGCACTTATATTAATAAACAAATATGGATATTAGTTTAAAATAATAAAAATAGTTATACTCAAATTAAATCATTATTCTAACAAGCTTGTTTAATGTTGATGGTAATTATATGTTGTCAGAAGTTTATTTGGAAGAAATTTCCAAAATCATTGTGGTAACTCAATTATGGAAGGTATATAGAATGTGCTTTTATTATTAAAGAAAAGAAAGTAATTTTATCCTAAAACAAAACAACTAGTTATTAAAACAAAGTAAAATGTGAGACAAAACCTGGATAAATATAAAAGTGCAAAACTCTTGTGAAAAAGGAATTTTTGTGGTCAAAGCTAAGCAAAATTTAGGCAGTCTATCTATAATAATTTTAAAGCTTTAATGTCAAACAATGTAATAATATAAAAAAGTTTTATCTAACATTTATCTTGTATCTATCCAGGAATCTAGCCAAAAATAAGCCAAGTATATCAGTGTATCCCCTGTTTTAGTAAGCCTGTGAATGTATGTATACTTATCATAAAAAATTAACAGTTAAATCTCTATAAATGCTACAAAAACAAAAAAGGGGGAAACGGTGAAGTGTGAGAACAATTATATCAAGCATTATTTACAATAAATTTTTTAAGCCAAAGATCAAAATCATATACATCAGCAGCAAAGCATTTCTGGCAAAAATCAGGCAATAATACAGAAACAAATATTGGACAACTAGTTTATTGAAAGCATAAAATAATAATCAATGGAATAAGGCAGAAGTTGAGTTAGGATATAGGGTTGAGGTTTTTCTCTTATCATTACAGATAAAGGAGACCAGCTTTGGGTCCTGTCCAGATGTCTGAAATCTAGACATAAACAAGCCAAAGAAGCTGACACAAAAAGGAGAAAAGATGGTAACTTCTAAAAGGCAGAATGTCACTCTAACACAGATATTCCTTGCTCTGCTTACCTTGACAACCACAGCAGTAAGTAGGGCACTTTCACATAATTATACATATTGGGCTTATATTACTAATTCACCTCTTTTAGAATTGTTGGTTTTGGGGAACAAATCCTACCCTGTTTAGTTTAATCAGTCTTTTCATTTTCCTGTGCCTATTGATTCTTGCCCTCCTCTAAAACCTGATGAGGAAGGGAAATTTATTGAAAATTTAACTTTGTCTTTTCTTGAATGGCCTCATTGCATAGGATCCATGGATCCATGTATACAGCCCAAAAATCATCGTACAAAGTGATAAATGGTATACACACCATGTTTCATCTGAGGTTGTGCACTCTAATAATTCCTATAGAATTGTAAAGAATTGGGCCCTTATAGGGATACCAAAATCTAATGTAAACACAATCATAAGTTGAAAAATTAGTAATTCAACAAAAACAACTAATGAAAGCTGTCATTATTCTTAGGATTTTGGGGACATCATAAGTATAAATACGTCACTAAATTGGACTCATCCAGGAAGATTTATCCCACAACTATGGGACATTAAACTTAACAAAACTAAAAATTATTTGAGGAAATTATTTTTGGGAATAAACCCAATTTTTGAATGACAAGGCAGTAAAACTAATATTACCAATTTAAAAAGAAAATTCACTTAATTTCTTAAAGTATGTGTACAGGATCCCATTGTTTTTATAATAAGAACACTGACCATTAATCAAACATCATTTTTCTGCAGCAATTGCTCCCTTACACTTTTGTATCAGAATCTGTTTTACAGAAGAGTTCTACTGTGGTTCTAATAGGATGATGGTATCCTGGAATATGGCTTCTGGTTCTCATGAATCCCTGTTGGAAATCTTCCCCTGAGAGTCAAATCCTTTGACACTTTCTAAATCATTATTTAAAAAGAACCAAATGTTTAATTGGATTAATTATCCCTGCTATATTGGGGCTTATAGGTATTATTACAACTGCTGCTGTGGCAGGAACTGCCCTCCATGAGAATATCCAAAAAAGACAATATGTTAGAAATTGGCATCATAATGCTAGATAGTTATGGCATAGTCAGGCATATATTGATGGGAAGATTAACAATTGGCTTAATGACTTAGAGCTGGCTGTTACACAAATGGGAGATCAGGTATATAATCTAAATTTAAAATAAGGTTTTAAGTGTGATTGGAATGAAAGTGCTTTTTGTATCACTCCTCTCCCATACAATGATTCCCATTATGAATGAGAAAAAATTAAAAACCATTTAATAGGTCATCACACACATTTATCTATTGAAATTACAGATTTGCAAAAGAAGATTTTGAGCATGTCTCTAAATCAACTTACTATGCTTAGAGGTAGCGAATTTTGACCATTAGAGACAGATCAATTAAATAAAATAAACCCCCTACCTTGGTGGAAATCAACCTCTGTATTTGCTAACTTCAGTGTGGTGATCATTGGTGCTCTACTACTCTTAACTGTATTAGGAGGCATTCACAAAACCTTGCTGTCCTGCATTAATAGGGCTGAAAAGGCCAGCCATGCCAATAATTTGATTCTGCTTAAAACCCTTAACTCTCAAACTCCTGTCCATGGAGCTTGCTGGTGGCCAGTGACAGGAAAGACCTTCAGAGGAGGGCAAACTCAGACTGGCACAGTCACCCTGGACCAAAAACAAAACAGGGGGAATTATTGGAAAAGATGCTGAGAGCCAGAGCATAAAGGGTTAAACATTTAAAAAACATGCTTGCAGGCAGAGAAACATTAGTAAATGTCTCCAAGGACACTGCATACTGCAAACATCAGTAGGAGGAGGAAGAGCAGAATGAACACACCACAAAGATGTTATTGTTTGAATTCTCATGAAAGATTATCTGGGAACACAGAAACGGGCAGTGCTCTCACGTACCAAGCTAAGGAAGTAGTGACGGACGCCTTACTTTTGTTATCAGCTTTGTAATATAAAAAGCAGCTTCAGCCTAAATAAACTTGCCTGCATTCCACATGGATTGAGGTCCTCTGGTCCCTAACTTTCTTTTGATCATTCCAGACACTGTCTACATCCACACTGAATTAAAACAGCCTGCTTTCTACTTCACTCCAATTTTCTTTAGTATTTTAAATCAGAAATGATCCTTTCATAATTAGATGATATACTTCTAATCTCAAGTATTTTAAGTAGTTAGAAAATTTATTCATATTCTTAAGTTGTACTCAAAAATTTTTTTCATATGTGATAGAGTGTGGGATGAATGAAATTAGAGAATGCATGTATTTACAAACAGAAATGTGTTTGTAACGAAAGGCTTGTGAGTGAAGCTATATCCACTTCCACAACAGTGCATACTTAAGATGAAGGCAGAGAATGTAAGAAGTTGGGAAATTATGTTCTTTGACTGCAAGCATTGTTTGTCAAAATAAAACTCCTATGAATGAAATTCACTTTGAAGGAATTTGCATCATGCTTACCTAAGCATGAGGGAATCTATGTAAGGTAAAATAATGAAGACAATGTGTTTTCCCAGTTTACCCCACATGGTGGTCTTCCCTTTTAAGTGTAATGACTGTGAAGTTTTCATGGAAATTCAACCTCATGAGATACCAAATAATTAATCCTTCAGAGAAAACATTTGGGATTTCATGAATTTGGGAAAGCTAGAGTCACATCAAATAAATATGCAGGAGTAAAACCCTCTGTATGTAAGGAATATTGGAAATCCTTCATCCAGATATTAAATCTCATTGAGCATGAAATATTCATATAAAAGTTAGTTTTGTAATGAACGTGGGAATGTTTCCATCTGAAACAAAACCTCATGGAATATGAGAAAATTCACACTGGAGAGAAACCATATGAGTGTCCTGGATGTAGTCTGCTCTATACAGTTGAGTTTTGCTCATCATTTTAAAAGCCATACCGGGGAACAAGCATAGAAATGTTATATATGTAGGAAAGTTTTCAACCTAACAGAAAAATTCTTTATTCATAAGAATATTCTTACTGAATAAGAATGATATATATGTGGGAATGCTTTAATTCAAATGTCAAATCTCAGGTATAAGAGGTTTCCTAGTGCAAAGAAACCCTATGCAAGTAAGTCATGTGAAAAAGCCTTTAGGTACAACTCATATTTCAGAGAACATGAAAAAAACCTCATAGTTTACAGAAACAAAATGGATGTAAAGAATGCAGAAAAGCCTTCAGCCAAAAGCCATACTTCATTAAACATCAAAGCATTCATTCTAGAGAAAAATCCTATATATGCAATGAATGTGGAAAAGCCTTCAACCACAAGAAATCCTCATTAACCATACAAGAATACATCCTCAAGTGAAACCTTATGAATGTGATGGACATGGGAAAGTTTTCATTCAGAAATCAAGCCTCATTACACATCAAAGTAGACAAACTGGAGAGAAACCCTACATATGTAAGGTATGTAGGAAAGCCTTCAGTAGTAAATCAAATCTCACTGACAATGAGAAACTTCATAGTGGGGGGAAACCTATATATGTAAGGAATGTGGAATAACCTTCAGCCAGAGGCAGTATCTCATTAAACATTACAAAATTCATACTGTAGGGAAACCCTGTGAATCTAAAGAATGTGAATCTCCAAAGAGTGTCCACCACCAGTCTGTTCAACTTGTTGCCAATCTTTTAAGGAAGCGTCTGTGACTGTGCAATTCAGGATATCTTTCTCAACGGGGTAAGTGCACTTGCAGTTTGTTCTGAGATCTGCTCCTCCCACATCTTCTTTCAGACTCATCTGTGTTCAATTTATTACCACTCATTTATGCATCAGAACTGGAGATTTCTCTTAGTTTATGTAAAGATGGGCTTTCCACTGATTTCAAATTATCCTGGTTGTTTCATTCGTTCTTCATTCCATTACATTCTGGGTAAACATTTAAAAAATTACCATTTTAAATATAATGCTGTCCATTATTGTAGCATTTTCTTTCTTTTTTTCCTATTTTTTTTATTGTGGGTAAAAATCAAAATTTTCACAATGCATACTAATTTTGTAAAATGATATATAAATATATATGCATATATGTGCATTTGCTTACATAAATGTTATTTATTTACATATATATATATTTTAAAGGTGCTTAGATTACCTAAACATTACACAGAAATTACAGGGATTCCCATGTTCCCCACCACCCACACCTCCCACAACACCCCACACAAACATCATTCATCCTTGTGGCACATCACCTGCAATGGGTATACACATCCTGGGGCCTTGACACCAAGCATACACCACAGTTCACATGGTAGACCACACTCTCTCCCACACAGTACTTCATAGTATATGCTGATGTAAAGTGGCCTATATCTGTCACCGCAGTGCCACTCAGCACAACTCCCAAGTCCCGAAAAGGCCCCTGTATTTCAACTGTCCTTCTCCTCTCTGCCCCAAAAACATCCAATGGCCACCAGCTCCACCTCACTTTATAATTTCTTCCATTACTTGAATCACAATATGTCTACAACAGAATACCATTAAGTCCATTCTAGTCCATAGCACTTCCCCCGATCTTGAGAGGACTGGGATGGTGATGTCCACTCCACCTCCAAGTGAGAGAGGGCTTATATGCCATGGATAGAGTGGATGGGATTATTCTGGCTGGAGCTGCAGGCCCTCTCCATTCCCTGGGATGGCCGTTGCCTATCCTCATCTCAATGCCTGGTGATTTGGATGAGCCCATTGTGCTGTAGGGTAGGAGTTGCAGCTCCACTTAGATTCCAGGCATAGCTGACACATAGGTAGGCCAGAGGCTCCAGTCTTTGGAAGTACACCTGAAAACTCCAGCATCACATGTAGATTTGAATAGAAGGGACTGATGGACCATATGCAGGGAGGACTTATTTGAGTCTAACTCTGTCACTCTCAGGAGCACTGATTCTAAAGGAGAGCCCAGTAATAAGGTATCAATCTCTGGGGCTATCCCCACATAGGTAGTACTTGGGTGTCTGCAGATCCCTCAGGAGCCCCTCTTTTTGGAGTGATAGCCAATTTGTTGTACTATGAAATTATACTGAGGTGTGCATGAGCATTACCTCTCAGATGACCTCCTTACTCTCTTTGAATTCTCTTAGCCACATGAACTCATTTATTTTTACCTTTTCCCCCTTTATTCAAGGTCTTTTTCCAGTCATGATGCCAGATGGCACTTGGTATTAATCCCTCATTGCCAGGGAGGCTCATCCCCGGTAGTCATGCCCCATGTTGGGGAGAAGGTAATGCATTCATATGCTGAGTTTTGCTTAGAGAGAAGCCATATTTGAGCAGCAATTAGATTCTAAATTTGCAACCCTTAGGTACCCCATAACATTAAGCTAAGTTTCAATTGCTGAGCAAAGACTCATGAGGTTAGTCATCAATAACAAGAACCCATCAGTGGACCATCTTCTTTTGCCAGACACTGCTCCTGCACTCATGGGATTGTTACCACTCCCGTGGAAAATGTGGCAGAGCTCTCCAGGCTGGGAATTCAGATTCCCTCATTTATTGAGTTATTGTCTACCCACTGTGAACATGCCCCATCCCATGATCATTTGAACAATTTCATATCTCTTTTATGTATATTCAGATGAACTTACTCCCATGAATCCCCCATCCCAGTCACCCCCCAACAATGGTCCTCTGCAGTGCCCATTGTAACCCTTCTGTGATCTAAACCTCCCTATTACATGAAGCCCATAAAATAACCAAATACAATTAATAGGAAAAAGTAATAATAATGATAAGCTTAAATGCAAGGGATAAGTACAAGGAAACTCAGAAGAAAAAAAACTAAACTAAACATAAAATATAATTAGCAGATTTGGCCATTCAAAAAATAGGAAAAAAACAAAAAAAATCATTTTTTAAAAAAGTATTCTTTTTTCCTTTTACCACTGTATGATCAGATGTCTAGTGTAACAAGACACCTTCCCCCTCTCATTCCCCAGTGTCTCCCAAATTTTCATTTAATTTTCAAAGAATTTTTAGGTCACAGCAAAGTCACACATGGAATACTACAGACTACCACATACCCAACCTCTCTCCCCCTTCCCCATCCCATATTAAATCTTTTTTAATGGATGTTAGCATTGTTATAACTGTTATACAGTTAGTAAAATATAGCAAGTAAACATTGGCAGTGGTTTACAGTATAGTTTACAATTTAGATGGTACATTTTAATAATTTTTGATGATATATAACATGTCCTGTGTCCATTACTGTAAGGTAATGAAAAGCCTTTCCCATGATCACTAAATACCCCATTTGATCTTAACTGTTCCTTCCTCCTCATCCCCATGGAGCAAATGACACTCCCCTGTCTTGACTCATGGAATGACAAGATTCATAGTTACATGCCATGGGTATTCCAATCTGCCCTTCCTAATCTAACCACCTGTCAACCCTGCACCACCAAACCCAGTAATGTCACTACCCATCTGTCCTATCCTTCAATATGCAACTATAATCTAATCATTTACAATAGATTATGTCCATATGGGTGATGGCTCACAGCCTACTCTTTTCTTTCTCTCCCTTGTTAACCTATCTTTTAGACAATGGTTCTCAGAGACTGTGCAGTTTCCTCAGTTCAAATCAGTGAGGTCATATACTGTTCATCCTTCAATGCCTGGCTTGCTTCACTCAACATAAGGTCTTCAAGATTCATTCACGTTATTCCATGTGTTAGTACTTTATTCCTTCTTACAGCTGAGTAATATTCCACTGTATATGTACCACATTTTGCTTATCTATTCATCTGTTTATGGGCACTTGCGCTGATACCAACTTTTGGCAATGGTGAACAATGCTGCAACGAACATTGGTTTGCATATATCTGTTTGTGTCTTTGCTTCCAGTTCTTCTGGGTATATACCCAGCAGTGGAATTGCTGGATCTTACAGAAGACCTATTGTTAGTTTTCTGAGGAACCACCAAACTGTCTTCCACAGTGGCTGGATCATTCCACAGTCCCACCAGCAGTGGATGAGGGTTCCAATTCCTCCACATCCTCTCCAACACTTAAAGTCTGCTGTTTTTTATAGCTGCCATTCTGATGGGTGTAAGATGGTATCTCATTGTAGTTTTGATTGGCATTTCCCTGATAGCAAGCGATGTCAAACATTTTTTCATGTGATTTTAGCCCATTGTATTTCTTCCTTGAATGTTGGAAAAGATGCTGAGAGCCAGAGCATAAAGGGTTAAGTATTTAAAAAGCATGCTTGATGGCAGAGAAACATTAGTAAATGCGGCTGGGGGTGCGTCCTGTCTGGTCGGGGTAGGAGAGGCCTAGGCTCCTACGGGGGCTCGCAGGCGTGGAGGGCGCACGGCGGAAAGAACCACCGCGGAGACGAGGTAAGCACGCAGGTCTAATTTATTAAGGGAAGTACAGATGCTTATATAGGGTTGTGGGTGGGAAAGGAAGGCGGGGCTGGCTGTGATAGGCGGGGAGCAGTTTCCACGCCCTCTAAGGTGTGGCCTTGGCGGTGCAGCTCTCCCTAGCTGTGTGGGGAGGGGGGAGGGTGAGTGTGGGCAGGCTTCTTCTGGCTATCAGCAAGCAGATGTTGGTTGCCTGGGCGAGGCTGAGGGCGGTGCGCCCATTCCATGGCTGAGGGCAGTACGCCCGTTCCAGCCGCCCTACACCCGAGTGGTGGGCTGCGCATATCCCCCACTGGGCGTGGCTATGCCTGCTGGCCAGACTTCAGCCTGCCTTACCTCAGTAAATACCTCCAAGGACACTGTATATTGCAGACATTAGTGGGAGGAGGCAGAGTGGAATGAACACAGCACTAAGATGTTATTGTCTGAATTCCCAAGGAAGGTTGTCTGGGAACACAGAAATAGGCAGTGCTCTCATGTACCAAGCTGAGGAACTAGTGAAGGTTTCCCTACTTTTGTTATCAGCTTTGTAGTCTAAAAAGCAGCTTCAGCCTAAATAAACTTGCCAGCATTAGACATGGAGTGAGGTCAACTGATCCCAATCTTTCTTTGGATCATTCTCGGCAATGTCTACCTCAGATGGCCACCAACGTGGGGCATGACTGGACTTTTCTCTGGATCAGCGCCATGGAAACAAGGACTGCTGGTTGGACAATCCTTGTATTCTGCTGGTGATTCAAATAATCTTGATCGTCAGGGTAATGGGTCAACTCGGTTAGAGGACTATTCCCAAGTTTTGAAAATCCTGTTAAAAAATACAGGGGTATCTGTGATGACCCTAGATTTACTAAAACTCTTTTCTCTTGTACAGAAACATTGTTATGTATGGCTTTGTATAGTCTTATTTCTGTTGTTCTTGAACCATTACAGTCAGATGAAAATGAAGATATGAAAATGGATACTGCTATTGCTAAAACTATAGCAGAAAAATGAATGATGATAATAATGAAAATATATATGAAAAATTAATGAACAGTTAAAACCTAATTAACGCATGTCTAATAAAAAGAAAAAAAAAAAGAAAAAGTGAGTAATGAAACTTTTCCAGTGCTCATTAAGCCGTCAGCTTCAAAAGATGATTTATTGTTTTTTGAACCAGCGTCTGCACCTACTAAGGTGCATCAATTTATACAATATTTGATGACCCTCCAACAGTTTCTGTTTTTGTGCCAGCACCATCCTCTTCAATTATGTAAAGTATAGCACAGGGAAGTAGAGAAAGTAATTCAGAGGCTATGCAATTTTTTTTACTTTTCCAGTAACAGCAACTCAAATTCCAGTAGATGCTAACAATCCCCAAGGGGGTGTACAATATGAGCATGTTCCTATTCCTTCTAAAACTATCAAAGAATTAAAACAAGCATGCACTCAATATGGTGTAACTTCTCCTTATAATCAAGAATTGGTGCAAGGAAAGGCAAAAGCAAACAGATTGATACCCTGGGACTGGGATTTGTTAGCTCAAGCTGTTCTTACTTCAGCAGAATTTTTACAATTTAAAACTTGCTGGGTGGATGAAGCTAATATTGTAGCACAACAAAATCAATAGCAAAATCCACCAGTGCCTATTACAGCTGAACAAATATTAGGAACAGGTCAATGGGCTGGGATTCCTCACCAAGCTCAATATGATGATATTGCCATTGTACAAGTGTGATTGTGCTGCCTAGCTCCCTGGTGATGAATCTCCACACTTGGACAGGCTATACAATCATTTTCAAAAATTGTTCAAGGAAATACTGAAACCTATGCTGAATTTGTAGGAAGGCTGGCAGATGTAGTCAGCAAGACTGTAACTCAATCTGGCCTTAAAGAAATGCTTATTCTAATGTTGGCTTTTGATAATGCTTAGAGTGAGTGTAAAAAGGCTTTACATCCGATAGAGGCAAATGGAAGAACTTTAGAGATTATATAAAAATATGCCAAAACAGTGGGCCTAATACCTATAACATGAAACTTCTTGCAGCTGCTCTAAAGGGATGTAGTCCTATGATTACTAATTTAAATTGCTTTAAGTGTGGGAAACCAGGTCATATGAAAAAAGATTACCAAGACAAAATTAATGTAAGAGCTCCATTTAGCGGCAATAATAAATCAATACCAACTCATGTGTGTCCGAAATGCCAAAAAGGGTTACACTGTACCAAGAAATGCCATTCTAAATATCATAAAAATGGTAGTATCATTAATAAGTCAGAAAACTTCCAAGCGGGCCTTGCTCAAGGCCCTCAGACAAACAATATTAGCACATTTCTCAGCCTTTCTCAAATTTACCTAGTCAGCAACAGAGCAGTTCACTCCACGCTGTAACAGTATATATATATATATATAAATAACATTTTTGTAAGCAAATACACATATATGCATATATATTTATATATCATTTTACAAATGTTTGTATGTATTGTGAGAATTTTGATTTTTATCCATAATAAAAAAAAAAGAATTAAAAAAAAAAAAAAAAGCAGTACAGCTGTCGATCCTTCCACAGCTGAAACTAAGTTTATTACTCCTTCACTGAGCATACCCAAAATTAAGAACAGGAATTAAAATTCCTATTGCAGAATCTGAACTTTGAGCCTGAGTGTACTCCTAAAGAGTAGTAATTCAAAATATACATGTTAAATATCTGTATAAACTGCTAAATTAGAGCTTAACTGTATTTATGCTGTTTAAGTTGTCCTGGCTGGTTGCTGATTACGAACAAAAGTGTTTCATACAACAACCTTCTATACTACAGGTAACACAGATTCCAGAAAAAATCATAAAAACAGTAAATCAAAGATGTGAAATAATGGAGGGCTTGAAGACAGCCATACCAAAGGCATAAAAATTATGGGTCAAATTAATAAGCTTTATGTTTCAGTTAGTGTATCATAATTCTTTTTGTATTTGTCTGTTTGTTCAGTGTCAGTGTATATTTTGAAACCTCTGGATGGTAATATTAAATTGATCAAGAAGATTATTATAAGAGCTCTATTCAAATGGCCAAAAATTATGGTCTCATCCATGCTCCTCATGCTCTGTGCTCACTCTTGCTGTGGGAGGCCTCCACCTGCCCAGGCAGCTGGGGAGAGGGCCAAAGGGAGTGAGCACTTTCCCTTTATAGGGGACTCTATTACCAAAGGGTGAAGGGTAGTGCCCCCCACCCCAGTATTGTTGCAGAAACAAATCAATATCTTCAAACCAAATACTTTGTATGATTTCATTGTGTATTATTTTCATAATTTCTTTGAAATTATAACCAAATTATCCATGCAAAGAGTATAAAACTAATTTATGCATGTTATGGCAAACAGTCAAATTCCTTCTCTAGCTGAAACCCCCATTCCTCCTTCCTCAGAATTATCTGCATTTGCAGACTTTTGGGTACACATTTCTGTTTGTAAATACAAGCATTCTTTAATTTCATCCATCCCACACCCTATCACACATGAGAAAAATATTGGAGTACAACTTAAGAATATAAATAAATTTTCTAACTTCCTAAAATACATAATTAGTATAACATCTAATTATGAAAGGATCATTTCTGATTTAAAATAATAAGGAAAATTTGAGTTAAGTAGAAAGTAGGCCACTGTAGTTCAGTGACTGTTAAACTTGAATCCACGTCAGAATCAGGTGAAGATACTGAAAAAATATAAATGGTAGAGTGCCTTATAAGAAAATGCTACAGGAAAGAGGTGAGATGGCATTGGTTTAGGAGGATCCTCACTGAGTAGCTCTCTGGGGATGGCCAATTGTGGGTGGGGTCATGCCCAAGGGTCTGTGCAGTGGGCCCACGGAGTGAGAAGCTTGGGTCACCCAGAAGCACACAGATCGATGGTGTGGAGTGATCAGTGGATATTCTTGAGTTTTGAGCCTTCCTGTGGTGGTTAAGACAGGTGGCTGAGCCCCACCCACATGGATAATGGCTGGTTTGAACCATGAATCCTGCAACCATGACTCATGCTCCTGGTTTGAGGCAGCATACCCTGAGGGAGGGAGGGCTCTGACAAAAGGTGTAGAGGGGTTTTACTTCTGTGGATTTGGCTGCCTCGATTCCTTCATTGCTGTGGGGATCAGATAAGCTGGCTTGAAACAGCACCAGGCTGAGGGTAGAAGGGAATCTGCTGAGGAAACCTAATTTATGCAGCAGCCGATGACACTGTGGCCTGGCCCCAGAGGGGGGAGGGTCAGCCAATTACATCACTCTGCCCTCATAAGATCATAACTTCACTCCCCTGGGGAGGCCAGGAAGTAGGAAGGGCTTGATTAGCTTCCACGAGCCTATTTAGGGTCCTCTTCATGAAGGGGGTGGTCTAGCAGAGGACGTCTTTTGGGTCACTCATATTGTCAAAAAAAAAAAAAAAAAAAGAAGATAGTCACTTTAAAAAATGAATTCCTATTCTTATTTTAGTTTAACACCGAAAATCTGCCTCAAAACCTGCAGATAGAACCCAGAAGGGTATTAATAAACACAAGCAGGCTGAGAGGATCTGAAAGGACCCAGAAGGAACACTTCCTCCTTAGCTTTGTTTGACTGCTTGCTGGTGTGTTTGTTTGGTTTTTTCACTGTTTATTTGTTGTTTATTGCTTTTCTTTCCTCTTACTTCCCCTTTCTCTTTTCTTTGATTTTATTTAAAATTAGGTGCTGCTAGTTTACCTCTTCTTTGCTGTTCTTCTTCTTCAGTGATTTCCCATTCTCTGTCTAAATTGATATTGTATCCCATGCTATCTCTTATCCTTCCTTCATCTCTCTGCCTTCTGCTTTCTGTTGTGGTTCTTAGACACCATGCTTTTTCATTAGCCCACATCTTAAGGGTGCCAAATTCTATTCTACTTATTTTGTTTCTCCTTATTTTATTAATATTAGTTTTTTCCTTTTAGCTCTTTCTTTCCTCTTTCTCTCCCTCCTCATCATTCTAGCCTTCTTAATCATTATATATATATATATATATATATATATATATATTCCTCTACTTGGTTCCCAAGTCCATTGTAGGTACTCCACTTTTTTTCCTATTACTGTACACTGCCTACACAAGTAAAATATTCATTTCACTAAGTCCTAAATGGTCCCTCTTCTAACTTTGATCAATATTACTTTATCCTTCTTCCTTTCTCACATCTTTCAAATCCTCTGGCACTAATTTTTTGCCTTCAAGGTAACATAGAAAGAAGCAAGGATACAAAATAAGAATAAAATGTGTCAAAAAGAAAACAACACACACACAGAAACACCAACTAAATAAAACTCGAGAGGAGAGAGAGAAGCTCAGCAACTGAATAAATCCCGCAAGATAAAATGATAAGTAGAGGGCAACAAAAATTACAAACCACAATGAGAAACAGGAAGACAAGGATGACTCCAATGAACAAATTAAAAACCAGGAATATATGCAGAAAATTGAACAACTAAGCAAAGATTCCCAAATAAATATCATGAAACAACTTAATGAAGTGAAGGAAGAGATAAAGGATATAAGGAAGACACTGGGAGAATATCCTGAAGAAATTGTAAACATACACAAAAAGATAACAGATATGATGGTGATCAATGGCACAATCCAAGAAATCAAAAAGATTCTGGACTCACATAACAGCAGATTTGAACAGACAGAAGAAAGAATTAGTGATGTGGAAGACAATACAGCTGAAATCAAGCAGATAGTAGACAGATAGACAAAAAATATATAAAAAAATCAACAGGGACTCAGGGATTTAACTGACAACACCAAACACCAAACATGTGCATTATGGGCATCCCAGAACGAGGTGAGAAGGGAAAGGGAACAGATGGAGTGTTGAAGGAAATAATGGCTGAAAACTTCCCAACGCTATTGAGAGAGATGGATGTGCAGATCCAGGAAGTAAAGTGCACCCCAAACAGTATAAATCCCAACAAGTCAACTCCAAGACTTATAAGTGTCAAAATGTCCAATGCTCAAGACAAAGAGAAAATACTCAAGGCAACAAGAGAAAAGAGAACCATCACATACAAGGGAAACAAAATAAGATTAAGTGTGGATTTCTCAAGTGAAACCATGGAGGAAAGAAGACAGTGGTACAACATAGTCAAAGTACAAAAAGAAAAACACTTCCAGCCATGAATTCTGTATCCAGCAAAACTGATATTCAAAAATGTTGGAAAGTTCAAAATATTCACAGATAAACAGAAATGAAGAGAGTATGTCAATAGGAAACTGGCACTTCAAGAAATACTACAGGACATTCTACAAGTTGAAAGGAAAAATCAAGAGTTAGGAGAGTTTAAAAACAACTAAAAAGACAAAAACAGAAACAAAACATCATATGACTTACATTAATCCAAATAAAATATGGCTGAAGTAAGAAATTCATTGTGAGTAATAACACTGAATGTTAATGGATTAAATCCACCACTCAAGAGACACAGATTGGCAGAATGGATAAAGAAATATGATCCATCTATATGCCGTCTACAAGAAACCAACGTTCGACCCAGGGATTCAAGGAGGCTGAAAGTAAATGGCTTGTAAACTATTTTGAAAGCTAACAATAGCCATAAAAGTGCAGGAGTAGCTATTCTAATATCAGACAAAATAGACTTTAAATGCAAAACTATTGTAAGAGACAAAGATAGACACTATATATTAGTAAATGGGGTACTCACTCCAGAAGAGAGAACAATCATAAACCTTTACACAGCTAATCAGGGTACCTCAAATTTCATGAAGCAAACTCTGGAAAGCTAAGTGGAGAAAAAATTGCATCTACAATTATATACAAGTGGACTTTAATACACCATTATCATGATTAGACAGAACATCTAGACAGAGAATCAACAAAGAAACAAAGACTCTCCACAATACATTAGAGGACCTGTACTTAATACACATATACAGAACAATCAACCCAAGTTTATCAGGATTTGCATTCTTCTCTAGTACACATGGAACATACTCCAAGATAGACCACATGCTAGGATACAGAAAAACTCTCAATGAATTCAGAAAGTTTGGGATTATACAAAGTAATTTCTCTGATGACGATGGAATTAATTTGGATATCACTAAGGGCCAGAGAAACAGGTTAAGCATAAGGATATGGAAGTTAAACAAAACACTCTTAGACAAGCAGTGGGTCAAGGAGGAAATCTAAACAGAAATCAGTAACTACCTGGAAACTAATAAAAATGACAACATAACATATCAAAACTTATGGGATGCAGCCAAAGCTGTCCTGAGAGGGAAGTTCATAGCCATAAATACATATATTAAAAAAGAAGAAAGAGCTAAAATTGAAGACATAACTGCACACTTGGGGGAATTGGAAAAACAACATCAAACTAAACCTAAAGGAAGTAGAAAGGAGGAAATAATGAAGATTAGAACAGAACTAAATGAAATAGAGAATAAGAAAGCACTGGAAACAATAAACAAAACCAAAAGCTGGTTCTTCGAGAATATCAACAAAATTGACAAACCCTTAGCCAGACTAACAAAGAAAAAGAGAGAACAGATGCAAATACATAAAATAAGGAATGAGCAAGGTGATATCACTACTGACCCCACAGAATAAAGAGCACCATAAGAGGATACTTTGAAAAATTATATGCCAAAAAGAATGATAATTTAGAAAAAATGGAGAAGTTCCTAGAAACTCACAAACAGCCTACATTGATGAAAGAAGAAATTCATGAACTCAACCGTCCAACTACGGTAAAGAGATAGATTCAGTCATCAAACACCTCCCAACTAAGAAGAGCCCAGGACCAAATGGCTTCACATCTGAATTCTACCAAACATTCCAGAAAGAGCAAATGGCAATTCTACTAAAGCTCTTCCAAAGCATAGAAATAGAAGTAATATTGCCTAACTCATTCTACGATGCCAACATTACCCTAATATCAAAACCAAACAAAGATACTACTAGAAAGGAAAATTACAGACCAATTACTCTAATGAACCTAGATGCTAAAATCCTCAACAAAATAATTGCTAATTGTGTTCAACAACATATCAAAAGGATTATATACCATGACCAAGTGGGTTTTATCCCAGTATGAAAGGATGGTTCAATATACGAAAATCAATATAATGCACTACATAAACAAACTGAAAGAAAAAACCACATAATCAACTCTATAGATGCAGAATAAGCATTTGACAAAATACAGAACTCTTTCTTGATAAAAACACTCCAAAAGATAGGAATAGAAAGAAATTTTCTGAATATGATAAAGGGTATATATGAAAAAGCCAAAGCTACCTCATCTTCAATGGTGAAATCCTAAAAGCCTTCACTCTGAGATTGGGAACAAGACAAGGATTCTCAATATCTTTACTCTTATTTAACATTGTCTTAGAAGTATTTGCTCGAGCACTGAGTCAAGAAAAGGATATAAAAGGCATCCAGATTGGAAAAGAAGTAAAAATTTCATTATTGACATGATCTTATGCGTAGAAAGCCCGGAGAAAGCTACAACAAAGCTTCTGAAACTAACAAAGGAGTTCAGTAATGTTGCAGGCTATAAGATAAATGCTCAAAAATCGGTAGCATTTCTGTACACCAATAAAGAGCAATCAAGGAGGAACTCAAGAAAAAAATGCCATTTACAATAGTAACTAAAAGAAACAAATACCTAGGAATAAATATAAATAAAGATGTAAAGGACTTATATACAGAAAACTACACAAAACTGTTAAGGGAAATTAAAGAAGAATTAAATAAATGGAAAAATATTCCCTGTTTATGGATAGGAAGACTAAACATCATCAAGATGTCTATCCTACCCAAACTACCCTACAGATTTAAAGCAATCCCAATAAAAATCAACACTATATATTTTAAGGAACTGGAAAATCTACCACAAAATATATTTGGAAAGGTAAGTGGCACCTAATTGCCAAAGACATATTGAAAAAGAAAAATGATGTTGGAGGTATTAATTACCAGTCTTTATAACATATTACAAAGCTACAGTGATTAAAACTGCATGGTATTGGCACAAGGATAGACCTACTGACCAATGGAATCAAATTGAGAGTTCTGATATAGATCCTTGCATATACAGTCATCTGATATTCGACAAGGCTACAAAGCCCACTCAGTTGAGAGAGAATGGCCTCTTTAACAAGTGGTGCTTTGAAAACTGGATATCCATATCCAAAAGAATGAGAGAAGAATACCATGTCACACCTTATACAAAAATCAACTCAAGGAGGGGCGGCAAGATGGCGTTGGTGTAGGAGGGCACACACTGCAAGCTCCCAGAGCAAGGCGGATTGGGGACAGGGTCCTGCCCGGGGGTCTGTGCTGTGCACGCGTGGAGTGAGAGGCTTGGGATATCTATCTGCGCGGATCGGCGGCGTGGACCAAACGGTGGAGATTCGTGAGTTTTGAAGCTGCCGGTGGAGGTTGGCACAGGCGGCTGAGCACCGCGGTTACGGAAAAAAAAAATAAAACGGCCATTTGGAGCCGCGGGCGGGGCACAAAAGTTTTATTTTCTGGGGAGCTGGCTGCCTGGCGCCCCATGGACCTTGTGTGAACAGAGCAAACGAGCTAGTCAGCACCTGGTGAACCAGAGGGGGGATTTTGGTCGGGGAATGCAGCTGATTTCCCTAGCCACCCAGGGATAAAACCCGGGCTGCTGCGGAGCCAGGAGGAAGGGACACTTCCCAAAAAAGGGAGGGTTCGGTTGGAAGACAGGGAAGGGTATTTTATATTTTTAGACATCGATCTGGCTGCCTGCACCACCCCATTGCTTTGGGGAGCAGATAAGCCGACCTGAAGCAGCATCAGGCTGAGAGCAGACGCGAATCTGCACTCAAACTGATTTACTGAGCAGCCCGGTGACGCTGGAGCTAGGCGCCAGAAGGGGCGGAATCTGCCATCGTTAGCACTCCTCACTGACTAACATCAGAGCTTCAGCCAACCTGGGGAGTCCGGAAAGTGGGACGTGCTTGATTAATTTCCACGGGCCCAGCTAGGGTCCCTTCTGTAAGGGGGGTTGGTCTAGATGGGTCCTGCATTTGGCTAAAAAAAAAAAACAGTGAGGTCACCTCAACAAATGAAAAATAAATTCTTTTTAATTTAGTTTAATAGCTAAAAGGTGCTTCAGGACCTGCATATAGAACCCTGTGGGGAAATTCATTGATAAACACAAGTAGGCAGGAAGGATCCACGTGGACCCTAGGGGAATCATTGACCCCCCTTAGCTCTGTTTGACTGCTTGCCTGTGTGGATCTTTGGTTTCTCTCTGTTACTTTCTGGTCTATTGCTATTATTTCCTCTTTCCTCCCCCCTTCCTTTTTCCTTCTATTTTTTTTTTTTTAAATAGGTGCTGCCAGCTGGTCGCTTATTTGCTGGGCTTCTTATTCAGTAATTTCCCACTCGCTGTATATATTGATTCTGTATTACAAACTATCGCTTATCCTTCCTGCATGTTTCTGCCTTCTTCAAGGAGGCTGAAAGTGAATTGCTGGAAAACCATTTTACAAGCTAACAATAGCCAAAAAAGGGCAGGAGTAGCTATTCTAATATCAGACAAAATAGACTTTAAATGCAAAACTATTGTAAGAGACAAAGATGGACACTACATATTAGTAAAAGGAGTAATCTCTCAAGAAGAGAGAACAATCATCAACATTTACGCACCTAATCGAGGTGCCTCAAAATACGTGCGGCAAACTCTGGAAAAACTAAGAGGAGAAATAAATTCCTCTACAATTATAGCAGGGGACTTCAACACACCACTATCATCATTAGACAGAACATCTAGGCAGAGAAT